>JAHDVF020000602.1:0-57518 GCA_022606425.2 Lepidostoma basale | reverse complement strand
TAAATCAATAATGTTATTTCGTATTCAGGGTACAAACTATAAAATGATTTCAATGATTTTTATTGAAAGTTGATTAAATCATTATCAAATATTTCATATTTTATTTCTACTTGTTTTAATATTGAGATACCACGGAAATATCTGACATTATTTGCATCAATAATGTGCATGTATTAATTATGTGTACGATAAATTGAAATTCTATCAAAAATTTGGTTACCGTGTCTAATGTAAATCTGACATCTATGAAAGAAAATTTGTTTTTAAAATTGTGTACAGTGATGTCTGAAACCAAACTGAAGATTTAAAGTTGATATGACATATAAAAACTTTAAATATATCAGTTTCTTTGTATAAAACAAAACAATTTCAAATTACAGTATACTTCTGATTTTCTGGGGTCGGGTAACCGGGAAACGGATTATCCGGGACACTTGAGTCATTGAAAAAATATTTTATTAAAACAGAAAATTTTACAATAATATTTATAATGCAAACAAAAACTCAAATCTGTCACAATGACATTGAGCGTTTAGTTCACATTTGCGCCACCGCCAACGTACGTTTGTGGCTCCTAAGTCGTGTCATAAAGTTTTGAGTTTGCATTAAAGCACCCGCAGCATACTTCATACTCATAAAACATTGTCGTTAATTTTATTTTACTAGGAAAAAGTGTCTATAATAATGGATAAACGCAAACGAGTAGTACTTTCAATTGAACAAAAATTCTAAAGTTTGAAAACGGTGCAGCCGTTAAATATTGAATCGATAATTGGTGATCAAACAATATGGGACATCATTAATAAAAAGACAAAATTTACAGATTTTGCGGGAACATCGGATAGCGCCAAAGGAATTTTTCATGTTTTCGGATTAACCGGGAAATCGATTATACGGGATTTTTTTTTCCATTCATCCTGGAAAATTGCGAGTGTACTGTATATGTGACATTCCTCTTGTCGTGGAGTATCAGTCCAAAGGCTTCTGCTCCCGCATCTGTTGAAAGTTACTGGAAGATAGTGACATTACTACATATTTCGATCTTCATATTTAAATTTAAATTCTTAACCATCCACAAATAAAAAATTTGGTTTCGGGTACGCCATGATCGTGTATTTCAAAATGGCGTATCAAACATTGCTGTACAAAACAATTTTGTATTACTATTTATTCTCCACTCGACTCTATGATGTACTTAGATTTGAGTGTGTTGTAAGTAAACACATTTTTTTAAGTGACGATGTGATTAAAAATCCATCTCGCAAATTGTTATTTTATTTACACGTATCCGGTAACCATTTTTGGTGATGACTACTCCTGGATATGAACAAGAGAAAATGGCGTTAAAAGCAATGGATGGTGAAATTAAGAAAAGAACGGAATTCATTTGATTTTATTTTTGACTGATTAAAATATGTTTTTCACATTTTTTTATGATAAATTATAACTGTAGAAAAGCATACAAAAAAAAAAAAAAATCTAATAAAAAATAAATATTTTATAGTGTTCTATATTATGGAAATGTGATTAAAAAATAATTTTGTATTTATTTTCTTTTTTTTTGTAAAATAAAATGATTTATGTGTTTTTTAATTGTAATTTTTTATATGATGTTGTAATTTAATTTTAATTTGAAATGTGTTGAAGTGTTTGTAATTTTTTTTTTTCTTGCATAATTTGTTTAAATTTTCAAGAGTTTTATACAATATTTTCCAAAAAATTTCATGAACTGTTTTGTTTTAAATTAGGTATCATTTTCGGGTGTTTTTGTGTTCGTCTTCAATTTGTAAATCATAATCTTCTTCTTTCTGTGTCCTGTCAGGTCTCCCTAACTATCACTTTTCATAGTGATGACCTGGGGAAAAATATCCAGAGTGGTATCCCCTTGCCTTCTCTGGAGGATTTTCTGTCGGGGTTACCTTCCCTTAGCTGGGTGTATCCAGTTTTATAGCGCTGGAAGCTCGCCATTCATCCTCTCTCTATCTGCTATGGCACTAAGTAATATGTGCCACATTGCCCGGGGTTCGCGGGGTCTTTAAAATAACCTCTCGTGGACGCTAGAGAGTTGGACTTGATAGTAGTGTTGCTGTTGTAAATGCAACATGGCGCCTTACGACATTTTGTAGAGGCATATTTTCCAGCAAAACATACCCCATCGTAGCCCTACTACCCCCTTGAACCCTTCTAAATCATAATAATTGACACAAATAAGTATATTTTTTTGTTTGATCCACCCCAGCTTATTCAAATTAACGGGATATTTAAAATAATAAATATAAATCATCTTTACAAATCATAGTTAAATATATTTACTCTATAATGTAATTGTTTTTCAAACTTCATTTTTACCAATTCAATTTACGCCAATCGACTTACCACAAACCATTTTTATTATTATTTTAAAGAATTTTAAAGAAAGGACAGACACCAAGAATTTAATTTAATGGTGGTTAGAATCAATGCGAGCAGAAAATATCTCATTATAATGAAAAATAGACCAGATCGTGTTCTGGCTTGAACCTATGTCCCCTGGATCAGAAGCAAAGCGCTCTGTCCCTTAGACCACCATGTACAAGATTCCTATTTACGGCGACACTTCAAACCAAAATGAAAACACACGGTCAACAAACAAATATTTGAAAATGATACCTTCTTCTGTAGTATAGTCAATAATTTTGAAATGTGATTTATAGCAATGAGCATAATACTTTCTTATGAGTTACATAGGCCATAGATTTTTGATCTGGGTTCCGACTTATTTTTAAATTATGCATCTGAAATTCCAATTTTGAAATTAAATCATTCACATTGCATTTCAAAAAATTATTAAAGAGTTTTTTATTATTACGCATAACATCAGTTCTGTAATCCTATGTTCTGACAGGCAGCTTTCACAATCAAAATCATTTTCATATTTTCTCCCAAACCAAAGGTTTTTAAATAACTGTATTTTCGAATTATACGTATCTAACTATGTAACTCACGAAATTCAATTAATGCATAATATTTTATCATTATATCCAGATTATGAAACATGGACTATTTATTTTGAGGTTATATTTAACCATAAATCTTAGAATTGGTAGAAGAGAGAATCGACATCCGTACTATTTAATTTGTCCTCTCAAATCACACCTAAACATCCGCAATATATGTTTCAAATACTGTAATAAATATGTGGGTTTTAATATTGATATTTTCTTATTTAAAATCTTTAATTATTTGTAAGTATTTCATATTGATAAAATATGGGAAATTCTTTTTTTCGTACATTTAAAATTATTCAATTCAAACAAATTTCATCAACTGTCGTGTTTTAAAATTCTACATAAAATAGTTTTTAGTTTTGTGTTAAATTTTATCAACTGTCATCTTTCATAATTCAAATCAAGCTATTTTGTAGTTTTGCAATGAACTTTAAGCTATTTTTTGGTTTTGGAATGAATTTATATTTTCTTTGACCTACCTAAACAAGTTTAATTTAAAATCAGAATATCAGCTACTGACATCTCCATTTTGAATTGAATGTTTAAACAAATGAAAAGCAGAATTTCCAAACATTGTACCTGAGCGATGTGAAATACATTATTATAACTTTTTTTTCGTTTTCTATTTTTTGATTCCCTATAAAAAAAATCAACTAAACTTCTATGTATTTAATTATGTTTGTAAATAATGAAAGCGAGACACATTTCGTTACACGTATTTTATATAATTAGAATATTATAATTTAGTTTTATCGTTTAGAAATTCTATTATAAGTGAGTAATTTTGAAAACAATGTATAGCATTTTTAAAACATTACTTTTAAGAAACAATTTAAATGTTATATTTTATTTGTTTGTTTATAACCTGGTGCTTATATTGTTTTGTGATTTTGTTATCTTTGAAAAAGAAAAAAAGTAATTGTTTTTTATGTCCTCTCAACAATTCATTTCTTTTGTACTCTTTTGATTTTGGCTTTTTTCGTAATATCGGATAATTTAAAAAAAAACTGAATTATTGGACCTTAAAAGATTCATTATATATACTGATTTTATACATACACACACACACACATATATATATATATATATATATATATATATATATATATATATATATATATATATATATATATATATATATATATATATATATATATATATATATATATATATATATATATATATATATATATATATATATATATATATATATATATATATATATATATATATATTATATATATATATATATATATATACTATATATATATATATATATATATATATATATATATATATATATATATATATATATATATATATATATATATATATATATATATATATATATATATATATATATATATATATATATATATATATATGCACTCATATATATATATATATATATATATATATATATATATATATATATATATATATATATATATATATATATATATATATATATATATATATATATATATATATATATATATATATATATATATATATATATATATATATATCGTGATAAAACCACGTAAGTGCAAATATAGAGTTTGGGGATATGGGAGTTTAAAGATTTAATATTGCTTGGAAAAACTGGTTTTTTTTTTTAAATAAACCAATGATTTTCGGTTTATAGTAATATACCTATAAACCGAAAATCATAGGTTTATTTAAATAAAAAACAGTTTTTCCAAGCAATATGAAATCTTTAAACTCCCATATCTCCAAAATGTATATTTGCACTTACGTCGGTTTTACATTCACGGTGCGATTTATATAAAATATATATAAACATAATGAGGAAAAAAACAATTTAAAAATTATTTATTCTAAGAACATAGAATTATAATCAAAGAAAGATTTCCAACTTATTTATTTTCTATAATTAATTCAAAATAATAAAAATCTCTGAATCAAATATGTACTAGAAAGGATCTAGATATTAATATTCTATCGTATTGAATGTCCAAATGTAACACAAATGTCCAAACGACAGGATATTGCTTTTTCCAAAGTGATATAACATTTACAGATTTCTTCATTGTATCTTTTTCGTTGCTATATTTTAAAATACTATTTTAAACAATTATTTTTTCTCTTTTTAGACAAATATAATTCTTCCTTTACATATGGACAATCAATTGATTTGAAGGAAAACATTGTTTTGTATATATTATTTTTATATGTGGTGCAATTTTTATAACAGTGCAATCAATAAATGGTCTTCTTAAAAACATATTGAAAGTTGTCACCAATTTGCAAATGCTACATTGAACGTTTCTCCGTTAAAGCAATTAGTAAAACCAACTATTATCAATTGAAATATACATATCGTTGTTACATATATTTCAAATAATAATAGATTTTCAATTCAAATTTAATTCACCTAAAACACATTTTTATAAAATAACCTTATTGTGCTCATAAAAATTGCACCACGCAATTCTGTACAGTCTACTGCGATAATACACAAACATTGACATCGCCTGTAAACATATAGTGTCTACAAATTTTATTTTAATTATTATTTGTGTCTGCAAAGGTACGGATAAAAACAATTTTTTCTGAATGAATTATTAATGGTTTAAATTAAAAATAACTACATTGCTTTGTTACATTTATAAACCCAGTATTTTTATACTTTTTACGTTATCTTTACTTTGGTACATTGTTTTAATTTGTTTCAAAATGATAACCGTTTAAATAAATGTGAATATATATGAATATAAAATGAAACTTTTTCTTTGTTTGTGTGTCATCGAATCTAACAAATCATTTGACAGTAATAATTACTTAATTTAATGCATAATTTCAACATTAATATTAAAGATAAGTGTGTTATAGTTTTTGATAGTTATATTTAGTACTAAGGATGTTATAATTGATTTATTATATTGGTAACACGACGATACATCATGGTTCTAGCTTTCGACACACTGGTTTCTTCCTATCATCTTCTTCACATAACGTATCAAATAAATTAGAAGTAAGAGAATTTATCACTGATCATTCATACAACATTTCTCACATTCATAACACAAAACGTGTTTTACTTCTTTCATTACTTCGCAATGGAAATTCGATTCAAAATCACAGATTATTCATACAACATTTATAAAGTAACATTTCTCACACCTACAACATAAAGAGGGTTTTACTTTTATTTTACTTTTTTGTTACTTCTCAATGGAAATTCGATTCAAAATCCCGGATTATTCGTACATTTGTAAAGTAATATTTCTCACAACTATAACATAAAAAAGTGTTTTACTATCATCACTTCGCAGAGGAAATTCAATTCAAATTCACTGATTATTCTTTCTTTTGTGAAATAACATTTCTCACATCTATAACATAAAACGTGTTTTATTTCTTTCGTTATTCCGCAAAGGAAATTCTTGTGTTGATGTTTTTCTTGATATATTATTATGTATTTAGGAAAGATAATCTGTTGTTCAAATGTTAAAACAATCAATGTAGTTTTGAATTATCTAATTCAACATTTAAATTGTTTGTGACTTTCCAATTGTACTTCATCTAATTAAGGTACGATTATGTAATGGGATAGTAAAAAGATTGAAGTGTGGCGGAGGTTAGAACTATGTAATAACTCCACAGTATGTTAAGTTCTATAGTTGAATAATAATCATCTGATTTGAGGGATATTGTTAGTAATTCTACAGCATAACCATTTATAATTGATTTAATACTGTTATAGCAAATTATATCGATTTTATTATTTTAAGGTACCTAACATAATGATGGGGGGTAACAATACAAAATATATATTATACACTAGAATACGCTTTTTATTTTCGTACATAATTTAGAATTACTATGTGTGTACGGCTGCAGAAGATGTGCCTGAATGGAGAATCTTCTTTTGGTGCCGTGTCAGGTCCCCTAACGTTGGCGATCCTGTCCTGCGACACTTGGAACAGTCAATTCTGCTCATATCTGTCCACATTCTTATATTTCGCAGCCAGGACAACTGCCTTCTGCCAACTACCCGACATTCCTCTATGCCCATGATTAACAGCCAAAGAAGGTGGTATCTTTCTCCCCTTAGCACATGACCCAAATATGAAACCTTTTTAACCTTCACACTCGACAACAGCTCTCTAATAATGTAATAGAGAGTATATCGTGGGTATTTTGCGAAAATGCACTAACATAAGTCAAAATTACTACTGAAATAATTGAAGTTCAAAGTTTGTAAGGATATAAAAAAAAAAATTATAAGGATTAGTTGTATCTCAATAGAGATGAAGATGTAAATTTTTTTCTGGGAACAGAATATGGTGGTCGAGGCGCTTACAGGACTTATGACCTGTCTGGTTGGGTTTACTAAACATTACTAAGCCAATTTGAAAAAATGGTATATTGATCTATTAACTACATTTTATTGAATGGTTTAATAAATAATAACTGAACTATCAGGACATTTTTTTCAAAATAATAGTGGATTGACATGACTTAGTGCATTTTCGCTTATACATAATACCACAGTAAGGTATTCAAATTTAAGTCACACTATACCTACTATAGTCACTTTGCGAGTAATGTTTTTTTTTCTTTAATTAAAAAAGTTTTTTTTTTTTTAGATAAGACTAATACCAAGGATTTAAATCAATTATATTAGAATTTATTTTTACAATCTTCAATGTGAGCAGAAAATAGCTCATTATTATGAAGAAGGAATCTGGTCGTGTCCAGGCTTGAACCCATGTCCCCTGGATCAGGAGCCAAGCGTTCTATCCCCTAGACCACCACCCGATTAGAGAGTTATGCAATAATTTTATCTTATGTACAATACCTATTACATTAGGTAAAATAATAATTGATTTGTAAAAAGAGAAAAGAAAGAAAATAATAATTGCAACGTTTGCCCCTGAGTGAAGCATGTTGACATCTCCAGGATATCATGTCGCCGACCAACAATCTCACATTTTTCAAGTCAGTACTGCTCCATAAGCTCCGCTGAATACATCCGAAATATTGTTACCGATAATCTTTCATCAAAAATTTATCCAGGGAGTTTAATTAAGTCCCTTGGTGCTTTTTCCCTGAACGGATTTATGTTATATTGACTTATTACAGAAAATATCTCGACTTGTAGTGTAGATAGGACTTAGTGCATTTTTGCAGATTGTAGAGTATTGTTTCAACAGTATAACCTCATCATTAAGTCAAAACAGCAAAAAGTGACTAAGTGCTTTTTCGCAGAATACCCACGATATATTTAATTATATAATAGGTAGCTGTTGTCGAAGGAGAATAAATATACTTAAAGGCACGAAAGACTTCGAAGCACCAAACGAGTATACATTATTTAGAAGTTTTTGTACCGAACAAGAATATATTTAAAAATTTATTTTATACCAAAGAATTAAAATAAATTATGTATTTATTGTTTCTTAAACAATGATGTAAAACTCCATATTAAATAATTAAACTAACTGACTAACCATCATGCCGTCTCCCCGAAAGGGTAGGCAGAAATAATGGTCTGCCACACTTGTAACAGATGCGGCACTCCATTCTTCTCTTTTCGCCTCCGCGTCACGTTTTTTTTAATTAACTGTAATTAGGCACTTAAAACAATCCAACATCAGCAAGAATTTAAAAATAAAATTAATGATACAAGCTAATGGAATAAATACGATTGAACTGTCTGAACGAATCTGTCAATTTCATTTACCCGCATTAGCTCGGTTATAAAACCCACGTGTAAACTAAAAATATTCTTTATCTACACGTTATTTTTTATGCAGATGCTTTAAAAATGATTTTCCTTGCCTTGGGGCCTGAGCTTACATATGGGAACATTTGAGTACTCATAAAAAATTATTCAAATTATCATTGGAACAAATGAAAAAATTATTTTTACATCTGTCAAAATTCTTTGTAAAAACGAAAAAATAGTAATTAATAAGGATGAAAACGTCCGTTATCTAGAAGTTTTATATTTTATGGCAATGAAATGTTTCACATTGCTAAAGCATTATCAAATATTTGATTAATGCCTAAGCAAGTTGAAACATATCATTCTCAAAAAATATAATGAAACTTCTAGAAAACGCATTTTCATTCATATTAATTAAGAACATAAAAACCCAAAAAATCTCTAAATAAGGCTGCAATTAATAATTGTGAAAAATTATCTCTTTATAATATTTGATAATAAAGTTTTTTTAAATCTCCATTCCATTTAATTTCAGACAATGGATTAATAAATAAGAAAAAATGACGCTTATATTTTTCCAACCCTATTACTAAGTTCAAAGTGCACTTGTATTAAAAAAATATATAAGTAAAATGGAAGTGGGAAAGTAAATGAAACACAAAGAAATGCATAAGAAGAAGGTATTCAGTTTATTTGTATTTTTCTCAACATTGAACATTTTATTAACATTGAACATTTTCCCAACATTGAACATTTTATTAACATTGAACATTTTTTCAATATTGAACATTTTTTCAACATTTAACATGAAGTGTGTAACATTACAAGTTCTGTGTCAGATACAATTGCAATAACATCAACCTTATCCAACACACAAAAATACCTTATCCAATACACAAAAATACTTACTTACATCCTATGGCCATACAACTCTTGAAGAGTTTTAGCCTCCTTGATGATTTTTCGCCAAGCTCTTTTGCTCCCAGCAGTCCGATTCGCCCAACCTAGCCATTGTCCATTAGGCGCTGTCTAGACCTTCCTAGAGGTCTTACTCCAGTCGGTCTAGACGCGTACAGGGTCTTGATTGCTCTGGTCTCTTCGGCTCGACAATACACAAAAATACCTTATTTAACACACAATATATGTTTTATATAAATAAATAACTCTTTTTCTACATTGAAATAAATAAATAATATTTGCGATAATTTTATAATAAAAACAAGTTGTTTTTCGCGTCACATTTATCATATACAGTCCGAATTATAGTAAAAATGCAAAGTATCAAAACAGAACTATTAAAGCTTAAAATAATACAAATTCCATAAATAAATGAAAAATACATTTCAGTCACAAAGCCTGTTTGATAGGAAAATCACAGAAAGTCAAAATTAATTGCAAGTCACCTGCAAAATATTTTATAAAAACATAACAAATATGACAAAGTTTGTTTAAAAACATGGTATGACAGCTTCACTACGCTAAACTTAAAAACGAATACCTATTAATAGATCCACATTTCATTTATTTTCCATAGTCAGAATCTAGAGTATAGCTGGCAAGACCCTACGTGATCGAGTTAGGAATACAGCAATCTGAGAAATCTGCGAGGTCGAAGATGTGGTCAGTTGGGGACGTCAAAGACGGCGATACTGGCATCAAGACGTAGAAAGGATGAGCTCAAATAGGATACCACACATAGCTCTCCATGGAACGCCAAACGGACAACGCCGACCAGGAAGACCCCCGAAACGGTGGAGAGAAAGCTGGAGTTCAGCGTCTCAAGAGAACCCGCCTGAAATAACAGACTCCTGAGTCTACCAAAATTGAAGAAGAAGAATAATCAATTTCAACTTAAACTATTTCCATCGACACCGGAGTGGGAGTTGGACAACGGTCGTTGTCTTCATCTTCGCTCTTTTCCGCAGGAGATTCATCATGCGCAGGTTTTTTCTTCTTTTTTATTTTATGAGCAACTTCGACATGATACGATAAACCATTCGAATTTTTGTAAGTTTTATCGCACATATCGCAAACAAACGGATTATTGGTCCCATGGGATCGTAAATGTTTTACTAAGTACCTTCGCAATACGAATGACATGTCGCATTTTGTGCAGAGATAAGATTTTTCGCCAGCATGGGTAGTTTTATGATAAGTCAAACCACTGAAGCTCTTGAATTGTTTTTGGCAATCGTTACAAAAGAACTGTTTAACTTCGTTATGCGTCTTCATATGCGCTTTCAAGTATCGCCGCCGACTGAATATCCAGTGACATTTCTCGCACGCAAAGGGTTTCTCTTCAGAATGCGACTTCATGTGCTCCATTAAAATATCACGAAAGTAAAACGCTTTCTGGCATTCTGGACAACTGAATGGTTTTACCATTGTGTGAGTCTTTTGATGATACGTTAGTCCGCGTAAGCTACTGTAAGATCTTTTGCATTTATCACAACGAAATGGTTTTATTTCGCAGTGGGTTACTAAATGATTATTGAGATCTCTTTTTTGGGTGAATGTTTTTGAACATGAAGTACATGGAAATGGTTTTATGGCGACGTGAGTTTTTTTGTGTTCGGCGAGGTGGGTTGATTCTCTGAAACATTTTGAACATTCATCACAAGTAAAGGGTTTTTCACCGGTGTGCAATCGAATATGTTTCAGTAATACATATTGATGTTTAAATGTTTTAAAGCAATCTTCACATTCAAATAGTTCTCGAACTTTCTTTTTCCTACTTTTTTTCGTTTCTGATCTCAGTTCAGGTATACTTGATCTCTCGAGGGATAAGTCTTGCCCTAGAAATACAAATCGTTAGCGTTAAAATACAAAAAGTGTTGCAAAACATAATTTAATTGAATATTTCATTGTTCAAATATACGTCAATGGATAAATTGTGTCGTATTTGAAATTTACAAAAATAAAGAAACTCTAAATTTCGATTTAATACCTTCAGGCGAATCATATTCCTGATAAGAAAAATCATTTTCTTGTAGTGGGATGTCAATTTCTGTATGCAGCTCTACCTCTTGCTTAACAATTCTCGCCTCAAAATCATCACTTTCCATACGTTTTTCCGCTTCGCCTGCCTCATCCATATCATTTTCGATTTTAATATTACAATAATAACGGCTTTCATCACTCGATTCATCAGATGTGTGTTCTATTAAATTCGAGTCGTCAGATTGAGTTTCATTTTCTATTACTTCTTTTTTAATTGAATTTTCATGAATTGCCGGCGAAACATCCATGACGCTAGAAAACGTCAAACGTCAACAATACAAAATGGCAGATGGCAGCACACCCTTAAGACCCTTACGAACGGCTAGAACATTATAGATTGACATTGCTAATCTTTCTTTCTTCTTTCTCCTCACATAATAAGATTGTTTCTTATATTAGAGGGGCCGGAAATTAATGTTGTTTCGTTGACTATACATACCTGAAGCGTATTGCGATTTTTAAATAAAAATAATAACAACCATATTTATAAGGGCTAGTTTTATTACTGAATCAAGAATTTATTGGAAATATTATGCTATACCATTTTTGAAGAAGTGCTACAAAAAATGTGTGTATACTCGTACATTGGGGAAAGTTTGAAATGTTCGTAAATGATAGTTAGAGTCATCCACTTTAGCTGGTCGTAAATGTTAAGACCAGTTAAAGTCTATGACAATGTTTTAACTATGCTTATTGAGAAAATTCCAATATTAACTATTCAGGAACTCTCAGACAAGCTCGAATATTCATGTGTGTATAGGAGCACATTAAAAAATTGGCAAGACTTGGAGACAAGGAAAATGGATACTGCCAAAGTTTAGTGAAGCGAATCTAAGCTAGCGATTAAACGCGTAAGAAGAGCTGTTGGATTTAAATTTTTAAAATGCCATTTTTACAACATCTCACATCACGAGACGAAAAGTGAGTATAACATTATAGCCTAAGCAAGCCGACAAATAGGCAGGTAACAAAATCCACTCTAATGCTAGGTCTCACAGCAAATCAAGTTATTTTGCATATTTGGGGCAATTGCAAGGAAAACATTTATTTTGAAACACTTAAACCTGGATAAACAATAAACGCCTAAGTGTATTGTAATCAGCTGAACCGCTTGGACCAAGAAATAAAAAATACCTGCCCTAGCAATTAAAACTATCATGGACAAGTGATTTTGCAGATCATGGTAATGCACGGCCACATACTGCTAAAAATACAAAACAAATAATTAATGACCTGGAATGGATAAAGAAAGGACACCCACCATATTCACCGGACATTGCTTCATGCGATTACCACTTGTTTCGGTCGATGGAACATTTTTTAGATGGCAAAAAATACATTAGGTATGAAAAAGTGAAATTGGGCATATCCAAGTATTTTGATTCAAAACCAATAGAATTTTACAGAAGAAGGATTCAAAAATTGGCAGATAGGTAGAAAACAAGTTTTCTCAAATAATGGATATTAGATATTATAAATTAGGGTTTGATAAATAAATATGTATTTGAACCGGTTAAAATTATTTAATTTAAAAAACGGTATTTTTTAATGTAATAAATAATAATTTTTTAACTAACTAACTAACCATCACGCCATCTCTCCGAAAGGGTAGGCAGTAAGAATGGACTGTCACACTTTAACCGATGCGGCACTCCATCCTTCTGTTGTCGCCCCGCGGGAGACGCGGTGATACTTTTCATAAATAGGGTTTTTGGTACTTTTATTTTATTGTTTCTTGAACAATAATGCAAAATACCATATTTAATAATTAATACTAACGAAATACCAATTTTCTACAAGTTTTATTATATTGTATGGAAAGGACATGCTTTGCCCTACTTAGGCAGCAAACATTTGATAATGTATTAGTAAGGCAAAACATGTCATTGCCATAAAATATAATAAAACTTATAGAAAACAGACGTTTTCATTCGGATTACGATTATATTCCTGAATGGTTCATGTTGGATTTTTCTCAATACGCATTGTTAAAAAATTGTCATCCACTTTAGCTGGTCTTAACATTTACGACCAGCTAAAGTGGATGACTCTAACTAATATAATATTTATGAACATCTAAAACGTCCCCCAATGTTGCACACATAATTTAATTGCTATTGTAAGAGTCCTTGGGAATAACTATCGAGGTTCATCTGTAGAAAAAAAAAACATATTTGTTTATTCATATAATTTATTCAAATATACAATTTTTAAGTAACAATAAATAAAACATTAAAAAAATTGGGAAATCGAAAGCGGCTAACGATAGTCAATTATTCTTTCAAGTACAATAATTCATTCTTCGCACAATAATTATTTACGCAGTCATACATCAGCTTACAAAAATAGAGCTATTTATTTCACACATACACACCATCGATCTATGTCCCAGTAGGGTAGGCAGAGAGGATATAGAGCGCTAAAAAAATGATTCTTCAATATTCAATCATATCTTAAGCTGTCAAACAAATGCAAAAAAAAATAGTTAAACAAAACATGCATCGTGGCAAATGAGAAACATTTATAATGCAGTTGTAATCAATCAATCAATCAAATCAGTTTATTTACTCAAAAGACATCACAAACAGCATAAATGTTTAAGGTATCTATTGAGTACAGGTAAGATATTATACACATACAACATAATACCAGGAACGCATTAGTGATGGTTCGACATTAGGAAGACAAGATACTTTCCAAAGTCAAGAGTATTTGTCCCCTGAACGTACTTTCACTAACATGAAAGATCGATCGATCTCCGAGGAGACCGCGTTCAGCAGACGAATAGCTCTTCCCACCGGTGTCACCAGAGGCAGATTGGTTCTGGCGGCCGGTAGGTAAAACAATCTGTGCTGTCGCTGTCGGAGATATCTATCGGGGACAAAAAGACCAACATCCTCCAGTACGGCCGAGTTCTCAAAGTATCCCCTAATTAATCTAAAGAAATGGGTTATTAGATGTCCATCTCTTCGAAGCTGCAGAGAATTGGACTAGAGCATTCCCAAAAGAAATGCCGTGGGATAGAGCCACGGATAATGCAATAAGCAGTGTCTTGGAACTAAAATTCTATTACAGTTTTCAGCGTAAGTTTTATATTCATTAACTGATTAGGTGTCTTAACTCGTTGAGTACTGATGACGCATATCCGCATTAAAGTATAGCCTGTAGCACTTAAAAATATTTTCCATTTGCCATCCATGGTAAATCTAAATAAATCGCTGACCCTTAAACCAAATCACCCAAATATTAACATTTTCATTCAAGTTTTTTGTGTTTTCAATATCTATCATATCAGTTGCTAATATTTGAATGTGTTGCCGTAAATCAATGTTACATGTGTTACAATGTCATAAGGGTTAGAGATTTTTGCTCTAAGCATAAAGTAAGCAGTAGTGAAGAATATATTGTGAAAGGATTGAAAGGTAACATAAGTCGAATACATTAGGGAAATTCAAAGGTGGTAGAGGTGCATTTAAGCAAAGAGAACCATCTAATTGAAATCACTTTCTAATCGGATGTCATCAAATTTCAAATACATATTAGATTGTTCCAAAGTATTTTACTGACTGTTTTCGGCAGGTTATTATAATCATTTCTATTTTGACTCAAAATTTTCAATAAAAATTTGGAAAGCTAATGAAATACATATTTTGAATTCTGCATATTGTTTTTAAAATTGAGAAGTAAGGTCACAGGTGGATAGGGCTGCAGCAGTTGCAGGCTGCCTGAAAGATGTCATATGGAGAAACAGGGACATGAGGACTGACAGCAAGGTACGCATCTACAAGACCTGTGTGCGACCAATCCTCACATATGGCATTGAATCGAGGGCAGATACTGTCAAGACAAAGAGCATGCTCAGGACAACCGAGATGAAAACGCTCCGCGCTATAGCTGGCAAGACCCTACGTGATCGAGTTAGGAATACAGCAATCCGAGAAATCTGCGAGGTCGAAGATGTGGTCAGATGGGGACGTCAAAGACGGTGATACTGGCATGAACACGTAGAAAGGATGAGCTCAAATAGAATACCACACATAGCTCTCCATGGAACGCCAAACGGACAACGCCGACCAGGAAGACCCCCGAAACGGTGGAGAGAAAGCTGGAGTTCAGCATCTCAAGAGGACCCGCCTGAAATAACAGACTCCTGAGTCTACAAGAAGGGAAGAAGAAGAAGAAGTTTTTAAAATGATAAATCAATTATGATTTACCATTATGTTTTACATTTAACAATGAGGTGCGACATAGAGCCAGAATAGGCGAAAAATTGTTGTCTGAAGTGTAGACTTCATATCAGAAAGAAATTCTTTCTAGAAAGATGGCATATTTGGGACACATTCTCCGCAATGAGAAATGTGGTCTGCTGCACCTCATCATGAAAGGGAAGAGTCTTGGCTCGAGAATAACAAAGAGTGGACCGGAATTCGGAGTGTGGGAGTTGTTCCGGCTGGAACAGGATGTAATGTTACCTTTTAACAGGATGTAATGTTACCACTGAATGTGAATCTGAGAAAGAAACTCTAAGGGAGAGGAAATATAATAAATATACATTTGTACTAGCGGTAACACTAGGTAAGCATTGAAAATTATTTATGATTGACGGGGAAGACTAAAGTGAAATATTAATTAAATAATTATTTAACATTTTATACACATTCCTAAAAATACTGATATACATATAAAGAAAACACAGATTGACAAATCTGCGACACAAGTAATATAGATATCTTTTTTAAAACCTTCGAAATACGTTGAGAAAAATAAATTAATAAGTGGAAAAAACGGTGTTTTCATTTATATTAAAAATTGAAATATATAAATAATGAAAACAAAAAAAAATATATACAAAATTTCTTTATTATTATGTATTTAGTGTGCTTCCACTTGTGCTACTGTTCGACCGGTTTCGGCAGCTTGCTGCCATCTTCTGGGACAGATTAAAATGAAATATTATTAAGACAGATTAAATTTTTAATTGTATCTCAATAGAGACGAAGACGCAAACTGGAAACTGAACATGGATGATCAAGGTGTTTACAGGACTTATGACCTGTCATTGGTTGGGTTAAGCGCACGCTTTATGTAATTACAACATTCCCCATTCCACCTTTGTTATTTGTGATCATGCATGACAAATTTTTGGAAGATGTATATATACTTCAAAATCCATATTTATCTTCACGTGGCAGTTTCAGTCAGCCATCTATGTAGATTTGGTTGCACTAGTGAATTTTTTCAAGAATTAACCTATACAACCGACCCACTAACGCCATCTATGGAGAATGATTTTCGGCATTTAGCAAACTACCTTATTAACACAATGTGAAGGCTGTTGACCAACATATTGTTAGAAGCCGCTAGGAGTATTATTCCATTCTATATGCCAAAGAATAAGACAGATAAGACAGATTAAGATTTCTGGAACTGTCAAAAACTGTTCTGGAAAACATGCGTGCGACCTATCATGACGTACGCTGTAGAGACGCGGGCTGACACTGTGCGAACAAAGGGACTACTAAGAACATCGGAGATGAAGGTCCTCAGATCAATTACTGGAAAAACCCTCCGAGATCGTGTCCGCAACGTACACATAAGAAAAACTTGCGAAATAGAGGATATCGTTCAGTGGAGTAGATCCAGAAGAAGATACTGGAGGGACCATGTAGTCCGAATGGATGGTGACAGACTTGCATATACAGCCGCATATGAAATCCCCTCTGGACACCGCCTACCTGGAAGACCGCCTAAGAGATGGAGGGACAGCTGGATCTCATCATCCGACGAGACATGATTTCTGTATCACAGATCGTCAGATCTATTAAAAGAAGAAGAAGATTTCTGGTAGCAAGCTGCCGAAACCGGTCGAACATAAACACAAGTGAAAGCACACTAAATACATAATAATAAATACATTTTGTATCAATTTTTTTTTGTTTCCATTATTTAAAATGAAATTTCATTTAAAAACATTAATTATTTGAAATATATAATGTTTTAATAATTCCATTTATAAATATTCTCTATCGAAAATTTGATTATTCATTTTCGTTTGATTTTTATAATATTCATGCAAAAAATTTGTCAGAAATCGTAGAAAATCCTATTTCTAAATTCAATTTCATAATGCGAAATATGTCGAACATTATAAAATTGTTTCTACAATCAATACACTGATATCGGCCAATGTCTACATGATAGAGGCGGTGGAGAATTATCCCAAATGCACCATGTGTGGAGACAAAAAATAAAGACAATATTGCATTCTAATTTCAAATTGGGGGCAAGAAAGGGGCTCCCACGTGTGGTGTTCGGTATAACCATTACATCCGGTGCCCCAGGAAACGCCACAGTCAGCCAAACCTTCCATGACAAAGGCAAGAGAAAGATGATAAGTAGGCTCTTTTTAGCGCCACCCCGCTATATACAATGAAACCCCTATTTTATGTTTTTAAGGGACTGAGAAAAAAAATGTAAATGGAGGGTATTGAAAAAAACATTCAATTTTTTTTTAATCACGTAGATTAGTTCACAAAATGCGTGAACCAAGATGAAACAGATGTAAAAAGAAAGAGAATATTGTAATTAACCACCCTACGTATTTGAACGTACGTGATACATTCACTTTGACTGTACCATTCTGCGCTATCCCGTATCACGTACGCGCTTGTGAAAAAGTAATGTACCTAAAATGTACAAACTGTGAGGGATACGCGCGTGTGCCAACAACACTTGAGTACAAGTCTCCATAAATATGATAGTTTTACAAGAGGCAGGCGAAGTGTGCGGCCGAGTATTTGACGTTTCGTAATTTGAAAAAATAAAATTAATATATAATTAAATTTCATCAATAAAAAACCTGCTTTTTTGCAGATTTCTCGGAAAATTACCTGAAGGTAGGGCAGTTAACTTAACGAAAAAAAAACGTAAAAACTGTTTGTAAAAGACGATCGCGATTTATGTCAAAAAGAACGAAGCATTACAAATCGAGTCAAAAACCGTTATGTTAACCGGTGAAAATTTTAAAATGTTGGCTAATCACCACGCTGCGGGCCATATGCCGACCAATCACAACGTGGCTCGCCAACCAATCACAGCCGAAACGATACGCCGACTCATTGTCAAGCACGCGTAACTCGGATATTTTCGCCATAACTGCGGGGAAAAAAACGTAAAAGCGGGTAAAAAATGTTTTAAAATATATCAGGACTGAAATAATAAAACCTAATTGGCGGGAAAACGTAAAATACGGGGACGTAAAATCCAGGTTTCACTGTATATACAGTCGAACTAGGTTATTACGATCACAGAAATAGGGAGATCTTATGCGGCACATTCTTCGTTTTGACATATTTTGAATAAAATTAATATTTTAAAATGATTTTTTTACAAACCAAATCTTTATACCAATAATTGATGATATCAGTATATTCCTCAAATACAAAAGAATCAATAAACACACACTGGGCAAAGTGTTAAAAAAAAATTATGGTAATTTAACAAGTTATTCATAAAAACGTGTTCAGTTTTAGATGTCGAATCACTCCTATTCTGGTTTTAAATACAGGACCAACCCAGATAAGGTAACAGAAACATAAAGTAAGATGAAATTATATTAAACATTTTGGTATTTGAAAATGGGAAAATAATCTATTAGGACCACGCACGGCTCTATCAACAGGCAGAACCATTAGTAGGACACGTCGGGCACAAGACTGGGATGCAGGTTCCAGCGCACGGCGCCAAGTTGGCACACCAGCGACCACACGTACGGAGTGAAGAACTCCTCGGGCTGATCTTCTTCCACGTAGCGGAACTTCAAATCCGGAAATTTCTGGAAAATTACAATTACTTCCATCAGATATATGTCTAGTGAATGAACGAAGAAATAATGGTAAAAGTATAATATATATGTTAATGATGTAAATGGAACTAGAAATAGAGGAAGATGACCTTCGTGGCAGAGTAGTAAGAGCTCTGAGTGCCATAACAAAGGTCCCGGATTGATTCCCGGCGATGGCGGTGTGATTGTCACACTATCTTTGGTCTGGTGAAAAATTCACGTGACACATCACGCCGCGTGACGCGAAGGGGAACGCAGAAATAATGGATCGCCACATTGTTCATTCATTCATACATCGTGTCATGCACGCAAGTCGATTTCTATGACTCCTCACGGGGTTGACATTTAATATTTGATTGATTTAATTGTGCCATGTATTCCTCCGACCGAAGAATTCAGTTGGGTTGGGCAGCCTTTGGGAAATTACGTCATGTTCTCAGTTCCAAAATACAACAATGCCTCAAGACTAAAGTCTTCAACCAGTGCGTTTTGTCAGTCATGACGTACGGAGCCGAGACGTGGACATTGACAAAAGGTCTAGTCTACAGATTCAAGGTCGCCCAGCGCGCCATGGAAAGAGCCATGCTTGGAATAACCTTGAGGGACAGATTTAGAAACGAATTTATTCGACAACAAACCAAGGTGACTGAGGTGGCTCTACGGATAGGCGGGTTGAAGTGGCGGTGGGCTGGCCATATCTGTCGGAGAACCGACAGCCGATGGGGAAGACGTGTTCTGGAGTGGAGACCGCGTACAGGATTCTGTAGAGTTGGACGTCCCCCTGCCCGCTGGACCGACGATCTGAAGAGGATTGCTGGACATGGATGGATGGGAGCGGCAATGGATAGGGGGCGGTGGCGGGCTTTGGGAGAGGCCTACATTCAGCAGTGGATGACAGACGGCTGATGATGATGTATTCCTCGGTCTTTCTCTACTTCTAGATCCGTTTATATCTTTATGTTTACTCTCTTTATCATTCTTTCTTTCAATGTGTCCAAACCATCTTATTGATCCAGCTGTTCATAGCCCTTTCATTCGCACTGCATTCACTTTTTATATTTGTATTTGAGACTCTTTTCATATACAGATTTAATGCACATGTCTAAAAGATCTCATTTCAACTGCATTCATTCTATTTACTTTCATCCTTCTTTTGCCAGTTCTGAAATTTAACACATTGCATGTAACATATATATTTCTTTAATTATTCTCCGTGTTACTTACCCTGAGGCGATCATTTGACCAGTGATCGGCCGCCCTCGTGATGACCGCGAGGACCTCTGCAGCTCCGAGAGCCCCGCGCTGCTCCTGCGCCCGCTGCAATCGGGCTGAGAAGTATCCCACCACCTGGGAAAACATTTATTATATTATATCGGAATTATGTTTATATGTATTGGAATTATTATGTGTCTTCTTGAACTGTCACACCTCCATGGTGCATAGGGCCTCGAGGAATCTTCTCCACCCGACTCTATCGCATGCCTGATGCCTAACATTATCCCAAGTGAGGCTTGCTGCTTTAACCTCGTCCTGAAGGGCTCTTCTCCAGGTGGCTCTAGGTCTGCCTTGCTTCCTCTTTCTCCCCATAAGGGACCAGTCTAGTGCGCCCTGAGCGATGCAGGCTGGGTTCCGTCTCAGAGTGTGACCGATCCACTGCCATTTGCGTCTAGCGACTTGTTCTCTAATTGGTTTTTTGCCTGCCATGGTCCAGAGAACAGCATTTGACACTGTTTGGGGCCAATAGATATTGAATTTTGAGCGAAGGCATCTATTTATAAACACCTGGAGATTTCCAATAACGTTATAAACTTGAATAATGTTTATATTGGAATTGTTGTGTATGTATATTGAAATTATTATGAATTAATTGTATCTCAATAGAGAGGAAGATGTAAATTATTTGGAAACAGAATATGATGGTCGAGGCGTTTACAGGACTTATGACCTGTCATTGGTTGGGTTAAGCGATCGCTTTATGTAATACAATATTCCCTATTCCCTTATGAACACCAGGTCTGATAATTATTTTTGAAAGTTGTATATATGTTACCAAGTTGAGAAACATTTCACATATTTTAGTTCAAACTACACTAGCACCATCTATTAAGATTAGATGTAAAGTATTTGTATACATTTAAAAAAAATGAAATTATTATGTTTATATTAGAATTCGGGAGATGCCTATTGGTGGCGATGAGGTTCGCAACCCATTACACTGCGTCTCCCGTGGGGGGCGAAAAGAGAAGGATGGAGTGCCGCATCAGTTTAAGTGTGACAGTCCATTCTCTCTGCCTACCCTTTCGGGGAGACGGCGTGATGGTTAGTTAGTTAGTTATATTAGAATGTTTATATTGGAATTATGAGTATATTGGAAATATTAAGTGTATATTGGAATTATTATGTTTATTCTAGAATTATGTTTATATTGGAATAATATTTATACTGGAATTGCATTGTAATGGTTCCCAGCGTGGTTGGAACTATCCACAGATGAGCGAGGAATGAATCTAAACTTATTTCTAATGGCGAATTTGTTTATGAATTAAAATGCTGTTTTTTTCTTCACTTTTGAGTTTATTTTCCTCGGCAAGAGAACGATTTAAAATGAATTTATATCATTCTCCCGATGATGGAGGTGTAAAACCTTCGAAACATGTTGAGAAAAATACACTGAAAACTGGAAAGACCAGTGCAAAGATTCTCCCGGACTTTTACCACTTACCATTTCAATATTTTGTATGAGATCATTTAGATGGGTGTGACCTCGGTATCGCTGGAAGAGAGCCCTCTTGTGGAGAAGGGAGTATACGAGGTGGATGTTGGACTTCAGCTGGCAGCTGACGCAGCTGTTGATTATCTCCAGCACCATCCTGAGCACCTCCTCAACAACCGCAATATCCTGCAGCTAAAATAATACAGAAAACAAATGCTTGTAACAGTGAAAAATGAGATCAGATGGCCTAAGTATAGCGTGAGGGATATGTTCTGCAAAAAATATTATTGGTCTTATATGCTTAACAAATTGATTTATTTATTTATACATAATACACAATCGGAATAATCGACGTGCGTGCATGGTACGATGTATGAATGTAGAGGAAGCCCGAGAGGCATGCCAGGACAGACCATTGTGGCGATTCATCCTCTCTGCCTACCCTTCCGGAGAAATGGGGTGATGGTTAGTTAGTTAGTTAGACATATCAAACGAAAAACATTTAGATGACTCAATTGAACACAAAACGGTGTTACAAAGATAAGACAAAGATAAAACAACATGAGACCAAAAAATCATTCATATCAGAAGGAACCAAAATATGTCGACGTCAGTGAGGCAGTACTCTTTCCAGAATTTGTAATATATTTTTTATGAATACTGCCTCACTGACACTGAAAATGTCCAAATCCAAGACGATTAGATTCAACGTCTGAATTGTTTCCCCTACTGGCATCACCAAAGGCAGGTTGGTTCTGCGTGACGGAGCAAAGAACAATTGATGTCGGCGCTGTCGCAGGTAATTATCAGGAACAAAAAGACCTATTTGCTACGGAACATAGGGGTTCTCAATAGAGCCCCGAATCAATTTGAAAAAATGCGTTGACATTAATCCTTCCCTCCTCAGTTTGAGGGAATTATACCCCAGCATACCCAAGAGAAATGCCATTGGATAGAGCCAAGGATATACCCCATACTCTATCACGTAGAGGGCTCTCAAGAATTTCTTTTGAACCCTCTCCAACATGAGAGAATACTGAGCCTCATGAGGACTCCATATCACGGCACCTCCCTCGAGCCTGCTTCTGACTAAGGAGTTATATAGAGTTCTTAGGACCCGGGTGTCTCTGAAAACTCCAATAGTTCGAAGAATAAAACCCAGCATCTTTAACGAAACGTCACATACCTTCTCGATCTGAGCACGAAATGTCAATCGACTTTTGTAAATTATCATCTTACTCTCATTGGCCATGTCTTTATTTTTATATTGTGGATTTCACAGAACCAGAGATTGCAGCTGCCTTATTGACTAATAACAACATATTGTGTTGAAGCAAGGTCAGACACAGTAAGGACCAAACAAGTTCTTAAGACTTCCGAGATGAAGACACTGAGGATGATAGCAGGCAAGACACTAAGAGATCGCATGAGGAACACTAGAATGGACACCACTAGGACCCCCTATATTGGACTACATTATCAGCCTCACGGGACTCATCTTCGTGAAGACAGCTAAGAATCCATTTCACAGGAGCAACCTTCTGGACAACATAGGTTTGGCACCGCATGAAACAAAATATTGTCTGTTAATCGAGAAGGTACAGAAAAAGTTCTTACGCTTTTTGTACTTCAAAGAAAACGGTTACTACGCCTGGCTGTACCCAACTGATTTCTTGCTGGGTATGCTGGACTACCAATCATTGGAAATTAGACCAACTATCCACCTGGGTGTTCATTTTTTTCAACTGATTCGTGGTCGAATACATAACCCTGAGATTTTGAATGACTTGACTTTGTTTGGCCCCGACAATTATCTGCGACATAGGCAACATAGTTTATTTCACCTGCCACTGCGTAGAACCAATCTACCTAAGGTTATGCCCGTGGGCAGGGCAATAATCTTATTAAACCGCGTCTCTTCGGATGTGGACATTTTTCACGATAGTGAGGCTACCCTCAGAAAGCATCTATCTCTTATGTATTAAATTGCTATTTGCTTCTCTACGTACAACAATGTTTATTTTTACTAAATTGTTCTCAATTATATTTTTTAATTGTCTTCTGTTTGTTTTCTTATTATATTATTTGTATTTCTTTTTTTTAAAATTGTTATTATTATTTTTTATATGGAGATTATAAACGATTTGGAATTGAAATTATTCTGTAACATTTATAATTTTTTTTGAATAAATTGAATATTGAACAAGGAAGAAGATAATATGTTAATAAAATTCTGTAAAACACTCAAACACAGCAAATTAAAATTGTTTTTGTAAAGAATATAATAATGATATATTTACAAGTTCTTCCGTGACCTCTTCGGTGAGGGCTTCTTCAGCGTGTTCCACGTCCACGACCACCTCCGGTTCACCGGCAGCCTTTTCCGCGGCGGCGGCTTCCGTCGGGACAGAGGGCTGCGGCCTATGGACGCGTACAACCAGACGCGTGTGTTTCTTGGAGAGAGTTTCAAACAGGGAAACGAGACGCTGGGCCACGTACGGGTGTAGATTTCTAAATTCACCTATAATAATAATTGAAATTTTCAATGGTTACACATTTACTTTTATTTATTGTTGGTACACAAAGCATCTAATATACAGTAGCCATAAGTAATAAAAAAAATATACAGTGAAACCCGGATTTTACTTCCCCGTATTTAACGTTCGATGAGGTTCGCGATCCATCACACCGCGTCTCCCGCGAGGCAAAAAGAGAAGGATGGAGTGCCGGATCGGTTAAAGTGTGACAGTCCATTCTTCCTGCCTACCCTTTCGGAGAGACGACGTGATGGTTAGTTAGTATTTAACGTTTTCCCACCAATTGCATTTTATTATTTCAGTCCCGATATATTTTAGTATATTTTTTACCCGTTTTTACATTTTTTTTCTCCGCAATTTACGTCGAAAATATTCAAAATATGCGAGTTACGCGTGCTTGACAATGAGTCAGCGCATCGTTTCGGCCTTGATTGGTCGGCGACCGACATTGTACGGCGCGCAACGTTGTGATTGGCCGACATTTTTCACAATTTGCCGTCATTCAGATTTTGACTCGATTTGTAACGCTTCGTTCTTTTTGACATTTTGACGTCTTTCACAAAGAGTTTTTACGTTTTTTATTATGTTTTTTTAAGTTAATTACAATATATATATTTTTTTTTAAATCCGTTTTATTTTGGTTCACGCATTTTGCGAACTAATCTACGTGATTTAAAAATAAATAATTTTTTTTTCTCAGTCCCTTAAAAAACGTACAATAAGGGGTTTCACTGTATATTAAAACATATTAGATGCCACAGTTAGATGTGCACACCAAGTACATAACATTGGCAGTTCAACTGTCTCCGTGTAAAGAACCGTCTTATCTGTTATAAATAATAAGTTGATTTAAGAAACGGCGAGACACTGGAACCAATTACGGAATTTATTTATCTGGGAAGCATGTTTACATGAGATGGAAAAATTGAGAAAGACAACTAAAGAAGGGTCGCTCTCAAAGTCATTACTGCAAATAAAAATATATCCACTAAAGCAAAGATGGCAGTACATAAGGGAGTTCAAGTGCCAACCCTTACATATGGAAGTGAAGCTTGGATCTGGCAAAAGAAGGATGAAAGTAGGATAAATGACGTAGAAATGATATTACTGAAAAGAATGTGCAGGAAAACGATATATGAAAGAATACCGAATGACGAAATAAGGAAGAAATGTAAGGCAGATGATTGCTAACTAACTAACTAACTAACCATCACATCAAAGAATGAACTGCCACGCTTTTATTTCCTGACATATTTCTCTGGCTTCCTCAACATTCATACATTGTGTCATGCACGCGCGTCATATTCTCCGACTCCTCACGTGGCCGACATTCAATATTCGATTTATTTTATTGTGCCACGT
Organism: Lepidostoma basale; assembly: GCA_022606425.2. Taxonomy (NCBI): domain Eukaryota; kingdom Metazoa; phylum Arthropoda; class Insecta; order Trichoptera; family Lepidostomatidae; genus Lepidostoma; species Lepidostoma basale. The sequence continues at coordinate 31,378 of JAHDVF020000602.1, read as the reverse complement.
TTTCCTCGATACTTTTTACCATTCTTTCTTCATTCATTCTTTCCATATGTCCAAACCATCTTAATGATCCTTTCATTATTTTGTTCATAACACCATAATTTATTAGCACGTAAGGTGCACGTAAGCACGAGTTATTTTCATTAAAATAAAAAAATAACAAAAAGTATAAAACATGTTTAGAATTGTAGAGAAACTCACAGCTCATGTTGGCCAAGGCAGCCAGGCAGTTGGTGTGAAGGTATTTGTCTCTGGACCTCAGCATGTTGAACTGTATTGTCCTGACGATGACCAGGATTAAAAGACCTCCGACGGAAATCTCCGGGATGGATCTTTCCGTATACCATGTGATGTTCTTCAGTATCTAAATACAAAACATAATATTTATGGTTTATTGAACAATTCTTCTTCCTCAGACTATTCCCATCCACTCCTGGACAAAGGCCTCCTCTATTCGCTTCCATGTCACTCCGTCCTGTGTAGACTGCATCCAGGTTATTCCGACATGTCTGTTCAGATCATCCTTCCACCGTAGTTGCGGTCGCCCTGCACTTCTCTTTGCCGTCCACGGTCTCCAAGTCAGCAGTCTTCTTGTCCACTTTTCGTCATTTTAGAGTCGCCACCCGGTGGATGATGTCAGCGACCTTTGTTTTTTCTCTCACCGTATTGTTTCAGATTTATTGAACAAATATGTGAAAAAACTCCATATCAAATAATTAACCCTTATCGGACGCTAGCTTTTGTATGTTTTATATGTTATTCTATCAATATTTAATTTTAAAAAGGCACTGTTTATGGCTCATTGGTAATATTCAACTGACAAAGTAATTACGCGCAGATTCCATAGACAACATGATTCATCGCGTCAAACAAAGTTCTGTTGTCACATCAGAAGTGACTTACGTGCATTAAGGGTAAATGTGAATGTAAAAGTATGTTTTCTAGAAGTTTTATCACATTTCATGGGAATGACATGTTTCACCTTGCTAAAACAATCGATGACAATGCCTTAACAAAATTCTAGAAAAGAGATGTTTTCATTCGTATTAATTATTTAGCATGGAGTTTTAGATCATTGTTTAAGAAATAATAAATACTTTGAGTACACTTATGAATGGTCAAAGTCTCCTCATTTCTTATCTGGTCACCTCATTTCTTTCACAATGCTAACTAACTTACCATCACGCCGTCTCCCCGAAGGGGTAGGCAGAAAGAATTGACTGCCACAATTTTCTTTCCTGATATATTTCTTTCGCTTCCTCAACATTCATACATCGTGTCATGCTCGCGCGTCGATTTCTCTGACTATACTTTTTTTACCATTCCTTCTTCATTCATTCTTTCCATGTGTCAGACCATCTTAATGATCCTTTCATTATTTTGTTCATATCACTATCTTTCGCACCGCATTCACTTCTTATATTTTCATTCGACACTCTATCATACACAGAGTATCCACATATTCGTCTAAGAGATCTCATTAAATGCTTAAAATGTTTTATTAAGTTTATGAGTTCGAAAGACCCTCACCGTCCCGTGTATGATTCTGTTGAAGTGATCGTCTTCCGATAGGATGAGGAGAACGATCAGGGACATGTAGATATGGTGGGAACTGCTGCTCGGAGCATCATACAGCGTCTTCATTATAGGCACTACCTGAAATCATTCGCTCAGATATAGTTTACAAATATTAATTTTTTCTACGAGGCATATCCAGAAAGTAAGCGTACTGAGGCTCTCACGACCGGATGGATTTTATTTTCGACATGTTGGCTACACTTCCGTGTAGCCTGACCCTTCCCCTCCGCAACGAGACCGGTTCGAGGTCAGTACGTTGAGAAGTGTCGACGCGACACCACGTTTTGTGAAAAATGTCAATCCAATCTCCCGCCAAGTGCGAAATACACGGCGTCATCCGTTATCTCTTTTGGAAAGGAAAACCTCCGGTTGAGGTTTATAATGAAACTGCATATGGTGATAAAGCAATGAATCGTACGAGTGTGTACAAGTGGTGTCGCGAGTTTAATAACGGTCGTACATCTGTGCATGATGATCAGAGGAGCGGAAGACATCCCATTTTAAAGAGGAGCTCGTTTAAATGGGATGTCCTGAACCATCCCGCGCATTCCCCTGACCTAGCACCTTCAGATTACTATCTCTTTACTTCCCTGAAGCTGCACATGGGTGGGAAAAGGTTTTCAACCGACGAGGAGGTAAAGGAGGAGGTGGAGAAGTGGATGAAGGGGTTGGCGGGAAACTACTTCGAGGAAGACATCAAAAAGTTGATACCCCGCTTCACCACCTGCATTGAGAGGAATGGTGACTATGTCGAAAAATAGATTACACATATGTACTACGGTAACCACGTAATTTTTTTGTTTAAATAAAAAAAATTGTAACCTACAAAAATTCAGTACACTTACTTTCTGGATATGCCTCATATATTCACCATCACTTTGTGTTGTGGATTCACAATTGAATAACTTTTTGAAATCATTGTATTTTCACAACACTTTTTTGCACCTTTCACAAACATGTTTCGGGACACATACTTCCCTCTTCAGTGTATGATGAATTTAAAAAAATTTCATTTGGCTGCCGCCGCTGCGCCCTATAACAGCCTCAGGTAAGCGATAGGTACCCTTCTGTATTCAAATATTAGTATTACTGGATCTCTTTATTATTATAATTATATATGATGATTTCTATTTTAAGTATGCGTCTTAAGTTTAAGTCTCTTCATAAGATAAGCGAAAGAACTCACTAGTGTTTGAATGTCAGGCCTTGCCAACAGATGGCACCTGAAGCTCGTGTTCCTATGCAGCATCAGGTACAGCAACAGCGTCATGTGTTCTGAGTCCGCGGCTTGTCCTAGTGCATTGTACAAAGAGCCCAAATCCACGCCCCAGGCTCCAGCCTGTTGGATATCTGCAAGATATGTATAATACAATTTAGTAAAAATAAATGAATATGAATGAAAATGTATGTTTTCTAGAAGTCTTATTATATCTTATGATGTTGTTTAAAATCAATTTCAATCAAAACAACTGATGGCTTAGACATATGGAACAAATGGATGAAAAAGAAGAATGGTTAAAAAGTTGTATACAAGCAGAAAAAGAAGCCGAGGACGGCCGAGGAAAACATAAACTAACTAACTAACCATCACGCCATTTCTCCGGAGGGGTAGGCAGAGAGGATGGATCGCCACACTGGCCTGTCCTGGCATACCTCTCGAGCTTCCTCTACATCCATACATCTTACCATGCACGCACGTCGATTGTTCCGACTTCGAATGTGGCCGCCTTTTAGTAATTGATTAATTTGGTCATGCCATGTTTTCCTCGGTCGTCCTCGGCTTCTTTTCCCACTCACGCTGCTTGTGTACAACTTTTTAACCATTCTACTCTCATCCATTCGTTCCATATGTCCGAACCATCTCAGGGATCCTTTTTTAATTTTATTCATGATGCAGTCATCTGCTTTACATTTCTTTCTTATTTCATCGTTCGGTATTCTATCATACAACGTTTTCCCGCACATTCTTCTCAGTGATCTCATTTCTACGGCGTTTATTTTGCTTTCATTCTTCTTTTGCCAGCTCCAAGCTTCACTTCTATACATGAGGGTTGGCACTAGAACTCCATTGTGTACTGCCATCTTTGCTTCTGTGGATATATTTCTATTTGCAGTAGTGACTTTGAGTGCGCCATTTATTTTATTCCCAGCACCAACCCTCCTTTCGATGTCTTTCTCCATTTTTCCGTCTCTTGTAAACATGCTTCCGAAAAGGAAAACCTGCCATGACCAAATTAATAAATAACTAAAAGGCAGATAAATTAATGTTGGAAAAATCGACGAGTATGCATGTTACGGTGTATGATTATATAAGAAGCTTGAGAGGTATGTCAGGATAAAGAAGTATGGAAGTCAATCCTCTTTGCTTACCCTTCAGTCATTTATTTAATTATTTATTTTTGACATAAACGCCGCCAGGACTTTTATAAAAAATGACATGTTTAGTAACAAAGGTAATTAATATTTGCACACATAAACGGACAACTAACATATAACGGCAAAACACAGAAACGAGAATAAGGATAACATAATAGAAAATAGAAATTACGTACATGAGATAGAAAAGTTGATACAGCACACTAAATAATACGGTTATAAAAAATTTGTTCATACAACACACTATTTAATTTTGACTAATTTTTTTATTACAATAACATCATCATCATCATCCTAAGCTCGACAGCCCTGGGTGGGCCTTGGCTGAATCCAGGAGCTTCCTCCATTCTTGTCTGTTTGATGCCCTTATTCTCCAATTTCTCACTTGCAACACCGATGCATCCGTGTTGACACTGTCCATCCATCGCATTTTGGGCCTTCCTGGTCTTCTACGTCCCTGTGGTACTGAGAGCGTGAGGCGTTTTGTAGGGTTGTCGTCGTCCATTCTGATTATGTGACCAGCCCATCTCAAGCGCCCTACTTTGATGGATCTGATCACATCGGGCTCTTTATAGATATCATATAGCTCTCGGTTATATCGACGACGCCAACCATTGTGGTCTCTCACTGGGCCATATATTGTCCTAAGAACCCTTCTTTCAAATGTTGCGATGGACCTTTCAGTGTGTTTTGTCATCACCCAGGTTTCAGAGGCATATGTGAGGACTGGTTTGATCAGGGTCTTGTACAATAGTGTTTTTGTGGTTCTTCGCAGTAATTTGGATCTTAACATTACATTACATGGATCTTAACATTACAATAACATTAAGACTAAATTACACACAAAATAAAAATGATAAAACATAAAAGCATAATTTTTTTTTTGTTCGTAAGCTAGATCTTTATGGCTCATCCACAGGTCGTTTTGGAAGAGTGTGATAAGCTTTAAAGCATTCTGGCATGTGGCTTTCACTATTTGAACGCTCCAAAACATTGTTCGAAGGCGTAAATCACTAGAATATTCATCAACTTCATTCTCACTGCCACTTTCCAAGAGGATTCGCTGTATTTCATCCTCATTTGATGAAATATTACAAGCGCGACGAGTTTGTTTACGAGTGCGTTCGGCCATTTGGAGGTATTGACAGATGTTAAAATATGGTAATATTTTGTAATAAATAATGTGAAATAAATTGTGATTATTACATTTTTTATGAAATCAGTAACAGAAATATACCTATTTATGTCATTTTTATGAATAAAGTTATTGTCATTCAGTTTTAATGTAAAAAAAAAATCATTTCAAAGACAAACCGGCGAATCGCCAGCTTTGTGAGTCAGTGACAAATTGACCATGGCTGGCGATTCGCCGGCTTTGTGTTGCAATGGGTTAATTGGGAGACTGGAAATTCATATACGAGGTCTGTTCAAAAAGTATCGCTTATTTTATATTTTTTCAAAAAGTATTTATTTATTCATGAATATCTATTTTGTCCCCTTCAAAGTAATTCCCCTCGGATATAATACATTTATGCCAACGTTTTTTCCAATCCTCGAAGCACTTAAAAAAATCATTTTTTGTGATCTTGTTCAGCTCCTCCTTCGATGCCGTCTTTATCTCCTCAATCGTGGCGTAGCGTCGTCCTTTCATGGGCCTCTTCAGTTTTGGAAACAGGAAAAAGTCACAGGGGGCCAGGTCTGGGGAATACGGTGGCTGCGGCACCATTACTGTGTTGTTTTTGGCCAAATATTCGCGCACAAGCAACGATGTGTGAGCAGGGGCGTTATCATGGTGCAAAAGCCAGTTTTTGTTCTTCCACAAATCCGGGCGTTTCTGGCGGATTGCTTCGCGCAAATTGCGCATAACTTGCAGGTAATATTCCTTATTGACCGTACTACCCTGTGGCAAGAACTCATGATGCACCACGCCCCTGCAATCGAAGAAAACTGTGAGCAAAACCTTCACGTTCGACCGAACTTGGCGCGCTTTTTTTGGTCTTGGCTCATGCGGCAGCTTCCATTGGGATGATTGAGCTTTGGTTTCCACGTCATAACCATAAACCCATGATTCGTCACCAGTTATGACCCTCTGGAGCACATTTGGGTCGTCACGGACCGAGTCCAACATCTCCTGAGCAATGTTAACGCGATGCTGTTTTTGGTCGAAATTGAGCAATTTTGGCACGAATTTCGCGGCGACCCGACTCATGCCCAAATCATTGGTTAAAATCGAATGGCATGAGCCAATCGATATGTTTAGGTCCTCAGCAACTTCTCTAACGGTGATTCGACGATTGGCTAATACTATTTTCTTCACTTTATCAATGTTTTCGTCTGTTGTTGACGTGCTCGGGCGTCCGGCACGCTCTTCGTCGTTCATATCTTCTCGGCCCTCTGAGAACATTTTGTACCACCGATAAACGTTGCTTTGGTCCAAGGTAGCTTCACCATATGCCACAGTCAACATTCGAAATGCGTCCGCGCACTTTATTTTGTTTTTCACACAAAATTTGATACAGATTCTTTGATCCATTTTTTGGAATAGGCAAAAATCGAAGACGAGCCAAAACACATCCAAGCAAAACAGCTGTCAAAAATTAACTAAACATTCAAAATGGCCGACCTTGTCAGCATAAGTAAGGAACATGAGTACCAACATAACGCTACAAAAAAATCAAAAATCAAATATACGTAGCCAGCGGAAATTCAAAATTCGCGATACTTTTTGAACAGACCTCGTATATGTGTATGGCACAATGCATGCAAGTGTTATGAACAAAATAATGAAAGGGTCATTAAGATGGTTTGCACACATAAAAGAAGATCACACAAGATAAAAGAAGATCGAGGAAAAAGTGATTAAATTAATCAAATGTTAAATGTTGGCCACGTGAGAAATTAGAGAAATAGACAAGCGAAAATGACACGATATATAAATGTTGAGGAAGCGAGAGAAGTATGTCTGGAAACAACAGTGTGGCGGTCCAATATTTCTGCCTACCCTTTTGGAAAGACAGGGTGATGGCTGGTTAGTTAGTAATAAAATAAAACACCTTGACATTGGAAGAGCGCGCCTCTGTAGAGCTTGGAGTGGTTAGCCAGGACAAGCAGCAGGAGGCAGGCCTGGCTGGCTGTGGGCCTCGTGACCCTGAGCGAGGCGAGGTCGGGCGGGTCCGGCCTCCAGGCCGAGCCGGAGACCAGGGACCAGATGCTGGAGGCCAGCCCCAGGACGAGGCTGCCGTGCGGGGCCGGCGGAGAGGGGGTCATGGCGGCCACATCGCGCAGCAGGGAGCGCACCAGCAAAGAAGAGTTTAGGGCGTAACGCCCGCCAAATATTGTCCTTTAAAAATATTTATACACATACATTGACAGAGAAGTTTCTGGCCAAAAACCGCAAACTTTTCTGTGCGTTTGTTGACTTGCAAAAATCATATGATTACGTTAATAGAGAAAAGTTGTGGAAAATATTGTCTGAATATGGAATAAGTACAAAACTGATCACGGCAATTAAGTCGCTATACACGGAAAGCACTGCTAGTGTCAGAGTAAATGGAGATCTTACAGCCTGGTTTGATATCAATAAAGGTGTCAAACAGGGTTGCGTAATGTCCCCGTGGTTATTTCATCTGTATATGGACAAATGTATGAAAGAGCTGAAAGGGTTGGATGTAGGTGCCAAAATGAGCGGAGTGTCAGTAAGCTGTCTCTTGTATGCGGATGACGCTGTCCTACTTGCAGACAACGAGCATGAACTACAAGTCCTGGTGAATTGTATGTATGAGGTATGCATGCGAAATGATCTGATGATGAATGTTAATAAGTTCAAGGTAATGATTTTTGAAAAGGAAGAAACCATGACAGTCTGCAACATTAGCGTGAATGGTGAAAATTTGGAGAAAGTAGTTGAGTTCGTGTATTTAGATAGTATGTATACAAGAGATGGGCGAGTGGAGAGCGATATTGAAAGAAGGGTTGGGGCAGGCAACAAAGTGAATGGTGCACTTAAAGTTGTCATCGCAAACAAAAACCTATCCAAAAAAGATAGAATGGCAGTGCACAATGGTGTTCTTCTACCGACCCTTATGTATGAAAGTGAAGCATGGAACTGGCAAAAGAAGGATGAAAGTAGAATAAATGCAGTAGAAATGAGATCTCTTAGACCAATGTGTGGATACTCTGTGTATGATAGAGTGTCGAATGAAAATATAAGAAGTGAATGCGGTGCGAATGATGGTGTCATGAACCAAATAATGAAAGGATCATTAAGATGGTTTGGACATATGGAAAGAATGAATGAAGAAAGAATGGTAAAAAAATTATATGTTAATGATGTAAATGGAACCAGAAATAGAGGAAGACCGAGGAAAACGTGGCACGATCAAATAAATCAAATATTGAATATCGGCCATGTGAGGAGTCAGAGAAATCGACGCGCGTGCATGACACGGTGTATGAATGTTGAGGAAGCGAGAGAAATATGTCAGGAAAGAAAAGTGTAGCAGTCCATTCTTTCTGCCTACCCCTTCGAAGAGACGGCGTGATGGTTAGTTAGTTAGTTAGTTATAATATATCAAATCAAATAAGTTGATTTTTTTAAAAGACATTACAAACATATTTAGAGTTTAGGACATTTATTTGCGAACAGGTAAAATACCAGGAGAGATGGTTCGATACTCCAAAGTCAAGGGCATTTGTCTTCTGAACATAAAAAAAAAGTCACAATAAGTATGAAAAAAAGTCACCTGTATATCTGCTCAGTGTCCACGCTGGATGTTTGTCCGTAAGAGGGAGAGAAAAGATAAACGGAGAGCAGGACGAGAAGTGTGTTGATAGCTTCTAGGTGAAGGTAGTAAGTCACATCCCTGAAATGACAAAAATTACTTTATATAAGCCCCAACAGAAATACTACAAGCTCTTTATCTCCAGTGCCGTGTCAGGTCCCCCCGACGTTGGAAATCACTGCTACAAGAGCATCTTTGTCCTGCGCCACTCAGAAAAACATTCTAATCTCACCCCATTCTTGTCCCTATCCCTTAAATTCTGCAGTCAGGACAACTACCTTCTGCCAACTCTCCGCTGTCACTCTTATCTTTCCCTTGATTTTCACCAGAAGGAAGTGATATTTATCTCCCTTTAGCGCATTACCTAAATATGAGACCTTTCTAACATTCACACACATGACAATGCTCTCTATGGGATATGGCTCCCTATAGTACGTCTGCATTACTGACCCTATCGGTCCACAGTATACGGAGCAATCTGCGGTATATCCACATCTCAAATATAGTTGAACGGACAATCTTCTATAATCGTTTCTATTGAGATACAATTGATTCTTGAATTGATAGCCCGCAATGGGTGAAATCCAGTTGTTCATCTACAAGTATTTGTATACATTCAAAATGTTGTTAAAAAACAAAAACTGGTCAAAATAATAGCATATAGATTGGAGTGACATCTCCAGGCGGTTTCTAGCAATGCGGTAAATGGCGGTAGCCTTTCACATTGCGTTAAAAAGATCTTCTGCTTAATGCTTAAAATACAATATTCATAGATGGCGTTAGTGTGTAGATTGAATATACTACCATGTAAAGGGTGGTGTTGGAGATTAACATATATACAACTTCCAAAAATTTGTCAGACATGGTGGTCATAAGAAAAAATAAGGTGGAATGGGGAATGTTGTATTACATAAAGCGTGCGCTTAACCCAACCAATGACAGGTCATAAGTCCTGTAAACACCTTGATCAACCATATTCTGTTTCCAATTTGCATCTTCGTCTCTATTGAGTCTCTACAATTGATTCTTAAATCTTCTTTTTGTTCTGTCACAGCTCCGTGGTGCATAGGGCCTCAAGGCTTTCTCCACCCGACTCTATCGCATGCCTGATGCCTAACATCATCAAGTGAGGCTTGCTGCTTTAACCTCGTCCTGCAGGGCTCTTCTCCAGGTGGCTCTAGGTCTGCCTCGCTTCCTCTTTTTCCCCCCATAGGGGATCAGTCTAGTGCGCCCTGAGCGATGCAGGCTGGGTTCCGTGTCAGAGTGTGACCGATCCACTGCCATTTGCGTCTAGCGACTTTAATTACCTAATTGGCTTTTCGCCTGCCATGGTCCAGAGAACGGTATTTGACACTGTTTGGGGCCTGTTGACACTGTTGATCTTGAATATTGAGCGAAGGCACCTATTTATAAATATCTGGAGTTTTCCAACAATGTATGCTTTTAAAGCTACTGCTGAATATTTGGAGCTTGAGCTTTTATCATAGATACACAATAATCATCTGCGGTAGATTTACAAGTCTCACATCCGTACAGCAGTACGCTTTTAACGCTACTGCTGAATATTTGAACAGACCATATATAACATTTAATCATTCTTTGACCGAGTTTCAAGTTTAGATTATCGTTTCAAAACTACAAATAAAAAAATAATAGTTGTGAGACTTGAACTTGAAGAAGTATCAGGAGACCACAGATAAGATGAAAGTATGACATTCACCGACACGCTGGAAAATGCTGAACGCAGATAGCCCAGGAATGATGTTAAGGAGTGAAGGTCTACAGTTTGATGAAGAAGAAGAACACATTGTCTATGACACAGATAAGATATTTTGAGTAACTCACGTGACAGGAACCTCTATGATTATCCCAAACAGTGCATCTATAAGCATTTCCACCGGTCCATCGTGATGGGCGGGTGCAGCATCCGCATGGGCACTATCAGATGTCTCCGTAGGCTCTGAACCTGAACTCAGATTACCGTTCACTTGGTCCGAGGGCGTCTTCTGCTTCGGGAAAGCCTAAATGAAATACAAACAAACAAAAAAAAACACATTTAAAATAAGAGAATCCAGATAGTTAAATATTGAACATATTAATGGCCGAGCCATAGAGGGCTCCCTCCGCTTACCCGAAGCTGTTATAGGCGCAGCAGCGCCTTTCATCAGCTTCACTCGTGCACTCCCTAGGCGTGTCCCCCGCCCATGCGGGACTTACGTTAAAAATTAATAATAATTAGAGATGCGCCGAGTACAAGTTTTACCGAGTTACCGAGTACGAGTTTTACTCTGTTTGATGTTTGCCAAACCGAATACTCGGCCGAATAACTCGGTTCAATTTCAAGTCCGTGAAATCTGCCCAAACATAGCGGATATGCAAGAAAAGCTTAAAGATGAAGTTCAGGATCGCTTTCAAGGCTTAGAAGGTGATAAATATTACTGTTTGGCTACTTTACTGGACCCCAGAATGAGATTTTTTAATCCAGAAAAATGTGAATTGATCAGGAAGATCCTATTTTAGAATCCATTGAAAGAAGCGACGCTACAGAGAGCGCCAGCAGCAGTGAAGAAAACGAATCTAATTCTAACCTTAACCAATTAAGACAATCACAAGATGCTCATGCATCATTTTGGAATTGCTTCCAAGAACTTGCTTCTACCCAGCCACCGGAGCGCGACGATCCTAAAAGCCCCATGGCTCTAGAATTGGATCGATATGTAAACGAAGGATTGTTGTCAAAAGATAAGAGTCCGTTCGAGTGGTGGGCAAGACATAAAACAAGATATCCAGAGATAGCACATTTAGCAAGAGTGTTTTTCTGTGCACCTGCAAGCACTGTGTATAGCGAGCGTTTATTTTCAGAAGCAGGTAACGTCTATGAAAACAAAAGGAACAGGCTGTTACCAGAACGTGCAGAGTCTTGTATTATTACATCACAACTTGCCTTTGCTAAATTTTAAATATTAATTGTTTAATTTCAATATTAATTAATGCAACTTTTTAATCCTCCTGTTTTCATTATATTTCCCAAAATATTATATTACTTTAGTTAAACCGAGTATACTCGAGTACTCGGCCCATCTCTAATAATAATAATATGTATATATTTGCAACCAAGGGGGACCCAGACCACATTTAAGCTACGCTACTCTCCCTCGATGTTCCGCCGTACACACATAGCAATACAACAGCAAAAGAAAATACACAATTGATACATAAATATGCTAGAGAAAGAACAAAAAAGAAATAATGCAATATTTGTATATTTGAACAAGAAAAAGATTGACAGACTGCGTGGAAGAGGACGGGAGGAAACTGGAAAGATCCGGAGAATAGAGAGGGATGGGCTGGGACAGGAGCCAGGGGAGGACTGTTGCGGAGGAGGCCAAATCCCACACTGGGATGCAGCGCAGAGAAGAAATGAAGTAATGTTTAATACCCCATGGTTGTGGCCGGGTTCCCAGCACGAGTACAGATGTTGCCTGAGGGTAGCCTCGTCCACATTCTCCACCAGGTATTTGGTAACGCAGCGAACTATGAACAACGCGTTTAATGTCTGCCAAGACAGGATGACACTGCAAACAAAATATGAAAAAATTAACCCACCACATGTAGGTACTCAATGATGCCAACGAGTTTAAGAACGTATAAGCGCAATTTTATGTTTTATTATAAATTAAGACATTTGCAGGTGACATTATCTATAAAACAGAATGAACAATAGATTACCTTTCATCTAACTAACTAACTAACTAACCATCATGCCGTCTCTCTGAAGGAGTAGGCAGAAATAATGGACTACCACACTGTTCTTTCCTGGCATAATTCATGAATGTTGGGAATAAAAGAATACCTATGGCACCAACAGTGATGACAGACGATGAAATTATAGAAGAAATACACGAATTCAAATATTTAGGTGTCCTTATAGATAACAGGCTAACTTTTTCACAAAATACAAAATATGTTACTAAGAAGATGGCTAAAAGAAATATGACCTTTGGGCAGAATTAGATCATTCTCCCTCATATAAATTACTGTAGCAGCATACTATTTTTAGCAAATGAAGAAGATATAAAAAGATTAAACATACTCCAGAATAAGGCAATGAGAATGCTAGGATTAAAGTGATGCTTGACCCTTAACGTACCGTGTTCAAAACAAAACGCTCGCTCCCATGTGGTCAATTCAGTTTACCGCTAACTTTATCTAAATATCAAGCATATGACTCGATGAATCAAAATTTAATTTATGTCATCTTGTAGGGAATTTCATTAGGAATAGATCCATATCTATAACATACATGGATTATTTGAAAAACATATCATTATTAATTTTTTCTGGAACCATGCGATTTCTGATATGGAATGCGTCACAGCATATGAGCAACTGACACCAAGTATGAACTTGTCTCGCCCCGCCGCGCCGCGCCGCGGCCGTGGCGCTATAATTTTACGTATGATAAAGGCACCCAGGCAAAATGTATAGTACGTTCAAGACAACGAGTACGTATTAATATTTGTCCCTTTTGGTAAAGTGTTAATATTTTAACAGTTCTGATATTATTAAGTTGCGTGCTGCGTTTCCGTCCACAGTCGGTATTATTACGTACCTATGAGAAAAGGCCAAACATATAATTTATAATACGTTCAAAACAGCGAGTAAGTATTTGTCACTTTTGATAAAGTTGTAAATATTAGCAAAACAAATTCTACCTTAACATGAATGAAGGTGAGGGCAGTCTTAAAAAATATTTTTTTTTTGGATGAAGGAAGTAATTTTTTGCTTTTTTTTTTATTACGAAATATTGAGAACACTTCAATGGAGGATTACAATTTTTTTTATAATATTAGGGTCCATAGGTTTTAAGAAAATCAACTTTAAATTGGCAGTGGAAACTCAATTGACCACATGGCAACGCGACGGTTAAAGAGCTAAAAATTACGCCATTTAAAAAAATAATTACATATAACGCTTTATTACTAATTCGCAAAATTGTTAAGGGGCACACCTTCCAAGAATTTTTAAGGAAGATAAAAAGTAACCAACATGAACGTCAATATGAAACAAGAAAGAAAAATAAACTAGGGCTCCCATTCAGAATAAAAGACAAATCTCAGAATTCTCTTATGTATAAAGCATTTAAAATTTATGAAGATATACCGGAGGATGGTCAAAAGTGTGCAGAGCATAAAAAAATTGAGAATAAAATTAAATAAATATGTAAACAAAATGTAACCTTATTATTATAATTGAATATTTAATTGTTTTATTAGAACATGTGTTGTGTACATGTGTACTAACAACAACAACAACAAACCATCACGCCGTTTCCCCGCAGGGGTAGGCAGAGAGAATGGACCGCCACACTACTCTATCCTGGCAAACCTCTCTAGCTTCCTCCACATTCATACAACGAGTCATACACGCACGTCGATTCCTCTGACTTCTAACATGACCAACCTTTAAAATTTGATTAATTTGGTCATGCCATGTTTTCCTCGGTGTGCCTCGACTTCGTACCCCATTTACATCATTAATGTATACTTTCTTAACCATTCTTTCTCCATCCATGCGTTCCATATGTCCGAACTAACGCAGCGATCCTTTCATAATTTTGTTCATAATACCTTCTTCCGCTTTGCATTCCTTTCTTATATCAGCATTTCAGATTCTGTCGTATATCGTTCTACCACACATACGTCTTAGGGACCTCATCTCTACCGCATTTATTCTACTCTCATCCTTCTTCTGCCAGTTCCATGCTTCGCTTCCATACATTAGGGTTGGGACCAGAACTCCATTGTGAACGGCCGTTTTCGCTTGCATTGATAAATTCTTGTTTCCAATAACTACTTTTAAAGCTCCATTCACTTTGTTACCAGCACCAACCCTTCTTTCCACGTCACTATCCGTTCGGGCATCTGCTGTGAACATGCTACCTAAATACACAAATTCTCTCACCTGTTCCAAGTTCTCTTCGTTCACATTTATATTACAAACTGTCATTTGCTCTTCCCTTTCGAAAACCATCACCTTTGACTTTCCGACATTCATCATTAAATCATTTGACTTGCATACCTCATACATTCTCGACACCAAGACTTGTAATTCGTCCGCACTATCCGCAACGAGAACTACTATTTCTGTGTACTATTTCAAATAAATAAATAAAGAAATACTTCTCTCACTTTATCAACATTCATACATTGTGTCATACACCCACGTTAATTTCTCCGACTCCTCACATGACCGACATTTAATTTTTCCTCTATTTATTGTTCTGTTTACATTTATTCTCTTCATTCATTCTTTCCATATGTCTAAACCGTCTCAATAACCCTTTCATTATAGCTATCCTTGGCTCTATCCCACGGCATTTCTTTTGAGAATGCTCGGAACCAATTCTCTACAGCTTCGAAGAGATGGACATCTAATTACCCATTTCTTTAGATTAATTAGGGGATACTTCGAGAACTCGGCCGTACTGGAGGGTGTTCGGCTTTTTGTCCCCGATAGATATCTCCGACAGCGACAGCACAGATTGTTTTACCTACCGGCCGCCAGAACCAATCTGCCTCTGGTGACACCGGTGGGAAGAGCAATTAGTCTGCTGAACGCGGTCTCCTCGGAGATCGACGTCTTTCATGTTAGTGAAAGTACGTTCAGAAGGCAAATACTCTTAATTCTGGAGAGTATCCTGTCTTCCTAATGTTGAACCATCTCTTATGCGTTTCTGGTAGTATACTATATATAATATATTATTTAACCTGTTCTCAATAGATGCCTTAAAAATAAAATGATTTGATTTGATTTGATTAAACCGTCTCAATAACCCTTTCATTATTTTGTTCATAACACTTTCATTCACACTGTATTCTTATATTTACATTTGACACTATCACATACAGATTTATCACACATTCGTGTGGGAGATCTCATTTCTACTGCATTTATTCTATAATATTTTCATTTTGAGAGGGAAATCCTCATGCATGAATGCCGGATTTCTGCCTTAGCGTTTGCTAAAATTAAAATATGTTAAACAAATCAACCTTTCTGTTTACAGATTACCGACACCTAATAAAAAATACAAATAAATATATATTGATCTTCTAACTTGTCTGCATCAGGAGAGGCGAGGAGATCGGTAGCCCTGGTGTTGTAGACTTGCAGCAAAGAAGCGATATTCCCCGACACGGGATTGTTGGTGACCAGTTCTTGTAATCGACCCTCTGTGAGCCTATCCAGGGTGAGCTGCTCTTCGCTGCAACAAGAAACATTCAAATTATTAACAACTTATCTCAAACAATATATATAATTGAGAAATAATAATTAAATAAAACGATGTTTTTTAACTACTTCCACTTTTGTCTTTATTTAGACAGCGACCGGTTTCGCCAGACTCGCTGGCATCGACAGACTGGTAACACTATTGTAAACTTAGTCCTTTATATACATACAGATCAGGGGTGGTAAACATGATTCTATACAAAACCAATCTTCATATATTTATGTAAAAAAAAATTACCATTTTTTCAAACATTATATATGAATATGTAAGAGATAATAAAAATTAAAACCCATTGTATTAAACACGAACCTCCGAGAATACCTGTAATACCAATAGTTAAATTCAGAAAAATTTTACATAAATATATGAAGATTGGTTTTGTATAGAATCATGTTTACCACCCCTGATCTGTATGTATATAAAGGACTAAGTTTACAATAGTGTTACCAGTCTGTCGATGCCAGCGAGCCTGGCGAAACCGGTCGCTGTCTAAATAAAGACAAAAGTGGAAGTAGTTAAAAAACATCGTTTTATTTAATTATTATTTAAAATGAACTTCCATCAAGAGATTTCAGTAAAATCATTTGATTAATTGAGAAATGTCCATTAGAAAGTAATTTATGTAATTTATTTTAAAAGCACTTCTAAATTTATTTATTCAAATTAATTTTATCAACGATACTGGCAGAAAGTGAAGACTGAATGGGAATGACATGTTTCGCTCTTCTAAAACATTATCATATTTCTTTGATAATGCCTTAGAAGGGCGAAACATGTCATTTGATTCATTTGACAAATGATTCATGACATTTGATTCATTTGACATTTGACAAATTCATTTGATAATGCCTTAGAAGGGCGAAACATGTTGGGATGTTGGAAACTGAGGATGTTGGGGTTCATCGTCCGGACCGGAAGGGTTTTCAGGGATCCCAATGTGCTCAGAGTCCTATACAACGCATTGGTTCGGAGCAGGCTCGAAAGTGGTTCTGTGATATGGAGTCCTCACGAGGCGAGATATTCCGTTATGCTGGAGAGGGTTCGGAAAAAATTTCTGAGGTATCTCTACATGAGGGAGTATGGTAGCTATCCGTGGCTCTATCCCACGGCATTTCTTCTGGGAACGCTCGGAACCAATTCTTTACAGCTTCGAAGAGATGGACATCTAATAACCCATTTCTTCAGATTAATTAGGGGATACTTCGAGAACTCGGCCGTACTGGAGGATGTTGGTCTTTTTGTCCCCGATAGATATCTCCGACAGCGAGAGCACAGATTGTTTTACCTACCGGCCGCCAGAACCAATTTGCCTCTGGTGACACCGATGGGAAGAGCAATTAGTCTGCTGAACGCGGTCTCCTCGGAGATCGACGTCTTTCATGTTAGTGAAAGTACATTCAGGGGGCAAATACTATTGACTTTAGAAAGTATCTTGTCTTCCTAATGTCGAACCATCCTAATGCGTTCCTGGTACTTTGTTGTAATATTTTTATGATATTTTACCTGTACTTAAAAGATGCCTTAAACATTTTCCTGTTTGTAATGTCTATTAATTTAATAAACTGATTTGATTTGATTGATTTGAAAAAAAAAACATGTCATTCCCATAACATATAATAAAACTTCTAGAAAACTGATATTTTCATTCGTATTAATTAAAAATATTGCGACCTATCGGGGGTAGAATCCTTAGAGATAAGATACCCAATGAAGAGATTCGCATATTCTGCAAAATTGATGACATAGTGAGATGGAGTAGGCAGAGAAGACGATTCTGGAGGGACCACATCGAGGGGATGGATACAGCAAGAAGACTCCAAAGAGCCGTCAATCACCAGGACGACCACCAAAGAGATGGAGAGATAGCCAGTCATCTTCGTCACAGGAAGAAATTTGATATCCTGCATAAACAGATTGCAATATCTACAATAAGTGGAAGAAGAAGAAGAAGAGAAGAATGTTATCAATTAGTAAGTGGGCTTATACATTATTTCCTTTAAAGTCATCGCAAATATGTTACCACTTCAACTGGAGCAAGTTCTCACAACATTCCTATCACTTAATGAGAATTTCTGTTGCAAGATAGTTTAACCTTTCGGCTGCTACTATAGTATTTAAAATATTAGTGTGAAATGGGAAATTATAAATAAATTATGTATTTCAATGTTTGTGCATGAAAGAATTTGTAAGTGGATCGTCTACCGGATGTGTGTTATCTCTTGCTTGTTCATATGACCTTAAGAAATGCACCATTTATCGCACAGAAAGCATTTCAATTCAAACAATTATGAGACAGGTAACAATTGTCATTATCATCTAACAATATATCATCATAATATCTTTATCTGTCCACTCTGGACGTAGGTCTCCTTCATCTGCTTCAATGTCATACCAGCGGTTTCTTTAATGTTGTCCCTCCACCGAAGTTGGGGACGCCCTGGGCAAAGGAGGTGTTTTGTGCATCTATCGTCAGAGCTTCAAGCGACATGGCCTGCCCAGCACCATTTTAGCACTGCCACTCTTCCTATAATATCCGATTCTGGCTCTAATAGTGGTATTTCTCACCCTGTCCATAGCTCTTTTCTTTGGACGATTCTCAATTTATTAGCGCTGTTATAAGACAATGTTATAGTTTCAAACCCATTAGTTAACTCCGGTAGGACGCAGCAGTCAAATACCTTCCGTTTAAGGTTTATAGGGGTTCATGGATTTTTCAATATATGGTCCATTTTTTAGAAAGCAGCCCAACCCAAATCAATTCTCAGGTATATACGAGGTGTGGTAATTAAATTCCGAGAATTTAGTTGTGGCGTGCGAACTGGCAACACTGCATGACTAGCGCGCATGCGCTTGGTTAGATAAATCTTTCCACTCAGTCTCAGTGAAGATTTCATGGCAATCGGGCGTCTGGTTTGTTTACGTTTGTTTTTCGGATACAAGTTTTTTAACTCGGTCGCAGAAATCACTGGACTCAGTTTTAAGCAACGTGCTGTGATCAGATTTGTTTTCGTAACTGGTGTAAAACCTGCAGAAATCCTACTAAAATTATGGCAGGTGTATGGATATGAGTGTCTGTAGACCCGTAGACAAAGCCTACAGTGGGTGGAAGAGGGTGGGGAGCGCCCAACGCAAGAAAGGATCTCAAAATCACGTCTGAAGGCAATGCTGATCATTTTCTTCAATATTCATGGCATTATTCACCGTGAATACGTTCCTGACGGCTAGACAGTGACTGGAAAGTTCTATGTTGAAGTCTTGGAGCAGCTGCGACAGCGTGTTTTCCGTAAACGACCCGAAATTGCACCATGATAATGCGCCGGCTCATTCCTCCTTGATTTTGAGGGAATATTTGGCGAAAAAAAGTATCACAACGTTACCGCATCCACCCTACAGCCCCGACTTCGCCTCCTGTAACTTCTTCTTCTTCTCTAAAATGAAGAGTCACCTCAAAGTTACCCATCATGGCAGTGTGGTGGCCGTCCAGGAGGCTGCGTCCGTCGCCTTGAAAGGCCTAACATTAGAGGACTATCAAGGCTGCTTCCAATCATGGGAGAAACGTTGGAAACGTTGTTCTGAGTTAGGAGGGGACTACTGCGAAGGCTTGAAAAAAAATTTGGATGTTAACTTTATTTGCCTGTGTTTTATTTACAAATTCTCGGAATTTAATTGCCACACCTCGTATAGGGGTTAATCGCAAAAAATCAAACTAAGGACTAATACAAACAAGACACTCACTTATTAGCGGGCGGTGTAAGCTGGAAGGACAATAACCGGGGCCAAAAGGCACTGGTGGGAGGGATGTGCTCCTTTCCAGAGAGCTCCGTTAGCAGCTCACATGTCTCCAGCTGACTCAAGTGGCTCACACTGCTACCCATCTCTACTCTGCAAATAGACAAAACATGAAAAATAAACATTTCAAATATTTCTTCACATAATGATCACTATTCAAGATCTATTGGCCCCAAACAGTGTCAAATGCCGTTCTCTGGACTATGGCAGGCGAAAAGCTAATGAGAGAACAAGTCGCTAGACGCAAATGGCAGTGGATCGGTCACACTGAGACGGAACCCAGCCTGCATCGCTCAGGGCGCACTAGACTGGTCCCCTATGGGGGGGAAAGAGGAACCGAGGCAGACCTAGAGCCACCTGGAGAAGAGCCCTGCAAGACAAGGTTAAGGCAGCAGGTCTCACTTGGGATGACGTTAGGTATCAGGGATGCGATAGAGTCGGGTGGAGAAGGTTCCTGTGTTGAATTTAACTAAATGTATATTTAAAAATAGAAATAGAGAAAGACCGAGGAAAAGATGGCACGATCAAATAAATCAAATATTCAAATATATATATTATAGTCAGGGAAATCGACATGTCTGACACAATGTATGAATGTTGAGGAAGCGAGAGAAGTATGTCAGTAAAGAAAAGTGTCCATTCTTTCTGCCTACCCCTTCGGAAGGTGGCGTGATGGTCAGTTAGTTAGTAAATATGATGTTTTATATCATTATTCAAGAGAAACAATAATAATAAAAAATTGTAGTAACCTTTAATTTAGGTTAGCCATTTTTTTTCTTATAAATGCCTCCTCAAGAATATCATAATGCACTGCTATCTTAGCTTTTATGGATAGATTTCGTTTGCAATGACAATTTAATTATTATTTATTAAATAAATATATGCACAATTACAGCGCAAGACAAGTTGATTGAAAAGAAAGAGCATTAAAGGACCATGTAAAAGGAAATGTGAAATTTACCTCTGTTTGATTTAGTTACATCGAAAGCTGTCTTCAGACATTACAAGAAGAACGTTCATTTTATTTGAAAAGCGAATGTCGAAAATATGATCTCAGATCCATTATTATTCTATCCGACGTCAACTCATGTATTTAAAAAAAAAACACACAAAACAGGCATGTTTTTACGTACATGACTAACGTATATAAAAAATAATCCACAAAGATAATGCAAGAGCTGTGTTTAAATAGGGTATATAATGATATCACATTTCTTTTAAATAGCCAACATTACTATAGCTACTATTTGTGTTGATAAAATTTATGATATTCATGAAAAACTGTTAAGCATAGTATTAATTTATAATCGATAATTAATAATAAAATAGCGTGCAGTGCTTACATGTTTTAGCGTATAATTTCATTAAAAACACATCGAATGCAGCAATAACTATCGAGTTATCGTAATTTATTCTGTTTTTGATAGGAAGCCACGAATGCGAACCGCTGTCAATTCTGACATTTTACGATTTTCCAGACAGTCGCCTGTTTTATCAATAAAATTATCTTCTTCTTTTTTTAATAAACGCATGTGTAAGTACGCAATATTTGTCAGCCAGCTAAATTGTTTCAAATGTATAAAAATAAGGTTGGTTTGCGCAATTTCTACTATTAATATTATCGCATTAATATTAATTTAATGTATAATAAAGAAGAAAAACTGTGTATATTACAGTACATAATAAATGAACTTACAATTTACTTCATTCATTCAGTGATTTCATAAGTGTTAGATCTCACCGTAGTAGTATTATTTGTCTAGCAATTTTTGGAAAAAGTATACAAATATAATTTAAATTAAATTGAAAATTTTAGTATTTTTTTCTCATTTAGAACTTTATTAGAATATCTTTATTTTTTCTTATTTTCGGCGCTACATCCCGTGTGGGATTTGGCCTCCTCCACAAGTCTTCCGCTGGCTTCTGTCCCTGGACACCCCTAATTAATCTGATAATATTATACTCGTTTTACTTCCAATTCCAAGTCCCATTTTTATAGTCATATCGTATTTTGTCAATATATTTTGTTTGAATAAAAAAACAATAACAGTTTGGAATTCTTTATTTGTTTCTCAATAAAATTATCTACCACACAATAATTCACAAATAAGCCATGCTACGCTTAGAACAGAGCTACCTATATTACATACAATTGTACACACCAAATAAATATTGTAATATGGTTTATATACTGTGTATTATCTGAATATTTTCATACAATTGAATACGGTATTCTTTTTTCGCTTTTGGGAATATTCTATAACAATTAACCATTTCGCAGGTTGACAATGCTCCATCAGAAAAGTAAACGGTAATTATAATCTATCATATTTGTTCGTATGACTACTCGAATGTGAACGATCGGTAAAAGACTTTTAAAATAGAATATTTAATTGTACACTACGAAAAGAATTTTAGGTTATAATTAATTATGCATTTTATTAACTCTTATCATTTGTACAAAGGTGTTTTTGTTTGAATACTCTGAATATAATGTTAAAATAAGTTGCTTTGAGAATGACTAAGCATATGGTTATTTAATTGAACTTTACGGCAAAAATCCTTATTGCAAATTGAACAATTAAAAGGTTTTTTGCTGGAATGGGTGAGCAAATGACGGTCGGAATTAGATTTGCTAGAAAAACTTTTAGAACATTCCGAACACGGAAAAGGTTTCTCCCCAGTATGAGTTCGCATGTGACGCTTTAAAGTAGGTAGCTGAGAAAAACATTGACCGCAGGTAGAACACGGATACAGCTTTTCACCAGAATGAGTTCTCATGTGCACTTCTAGATAAGCTTTCGTAGAAAAACATTTACTACAGGCAGAACATCGAAATGGTTTCTCACCGGAATGAATGCGCATGTGCAGTTTCAACGTTGTTACACGAGAGAAACATTTCCCGCAAACGGAACACGGGAAGGACTTTTCACCATAATGACTTTTCATATGAATTTCTAAATATGGTTTGTTAGAGAAACATTTACCACACGTAGAACATCGAAATGGTTGTTCAGCAGAATTTCTTAAAGGATTTCCAATGTATGTCTTGGTGGAAAAAACTTGATCAGATGAAGAAGCTGAAATTGATTTTCCATTTGAATGAGAACGCAAGTGAATTTTTAAATATGCTTTCGAAGAGAAAGATTTATTGCAGGTAGAACAAATACTATCCATATATGGTTTCTCTCCGGGGTGAGTATTCATATGGATTGTAAGTTGTAATTTTCGAGTAAACCTTTTACCACAGATAGAACATATGAACGGTTTCTCGCCAGTATGACAAAGCATGTGTCTTTCAAGATTAATCTTCCTGGTAAAATATTTTGAACAAACAGAACAGTTAAAAGGTTTGTCGCCGGAATGGGTCGATATGTGTTTAGATAAATAAGATTTTGAATTGAAACTTTTGTAACATGTTGCACAAGTATATAGTTTTTCATCAGAATGTATATGCATGTGTCTATTCAATTGTGATTTAGATGTGAAATTTTTAAAACATACATCACACGGACACAGCTTTTCATCCATATGAGTACGAACATGACGATTCAAATCTTCTTCACTAGTAAAACTTTTACTGCACACAGAACAATTGAATGATTTTAACTCGACACTATGTTCATTTGATACAGGAGGGAAAATTGTATTACTATTTGAACAATTTAAAGAAATTTCTTGTACATCAGATGTGACTGGATTCGTATACTCCGTATAACTATTATCGCTATCCGAATCCTGAAAAGAATTATAATCTGAATGCATCGAATTATATTCTCTTAAAGGTGGCTGCTGAGCGAAGGTTTCATTATGAACGTTGTACGTGATTTTTTCTCCCCCAGAATGCAAAAGCACATGATTAATTAGCTGTTCCTTTTCAATAACGACATTCTTACGAATCGAACTAGCCTCCGTTTTTTTGCCGGAATGGATTAGAAGATGACGACTGAAATTAGAACTACTTGAGAAACTTTTTGAACATATCGAACAGTTAAATGGCTTTTCACCAGTATGAGTCCGAATGTGGCGTTTCAAAGTTGATTTATGCGAGAAACATTTACCACAAGTCAAACATGAAAATAATTTCTCACCGGAATGACTACGCTTATGATTTTTTAAATATGCCTTCGTAGCGAAGCACTTATCGCAGGTTGCACATCGAAATGGTTTTTCTCCCAGATGAGTTCGTATGTGAATTTTTAAATATTGCAGAGTAGAAAAACATTTAGCGCAAACGGAACACCGAAATCGTTTATCAACGGCATGAGTTCGCATGTGAATATCTAAATATGCTTTCGTAGAGAAACATTTTCCACAAGATGCACATCGAAATGGTTTTTCACCAGAATGAATTTGTAAATGAATGTCTAAATATGCCTTTGTAGAGAAGCATTTATCACAAATGGTACATTTATTAATTGAATTCTTTTTTGTACACTTTTTATGCGAGTTCATGTGAATAGTAAACTGCAGTTTTTTGTTAAAACATTTACCGCACATAGAGCAGAGAAATGTTTTTTCCGTTAGCGGATGTGAAAGAGAGTGAATTTTTAAAATTTTCTTTTTTGTAAAGCTTTTATTACACACCGTACACGTAAAAGGTTTATTAACGGGAATTGGAAGTTTCCGATTTTTTTTCTTTTTAGATTTCTCGAGAATCGTTTCATTTTTCACATCGGATTTTATATATGAATCCAGATATTCCGATTCTTCTTTTGGTTCTATCATCTGAGTAATGCTGGTGTTTCTATATTTACCTTCATAATTAGATACTGAATTGGACTTTGATGAAAATTCAAGAATACTGCCTCCTTCTTGTTTAAGTTTACTTAATGTATTCGTCACCAGATTTGTTTTGCTTACAGTTTTACAGTCGACATCATAAGAATATTCACTATCCACTCGTTTATTTAGTATTGACATGGTATCAGTGAGTTGTTTGGTGGGTAATAATATATATCGTAAGTGGCAGCCGTTTTAACATGAGGTTGGCCTAAAAAACACGTTTATAATTAACAATTTACTTCTGTTTTAACGACATATTAATACATTTTACTTTCAGAGATTCATTTATTTACTATGAATAATTTATAGATTAAAAATATTAGATCGTGTAAAATGAGAACGAAATTGATAAGGGTGTTGTCGTAAAGACTAAAAAATGATTTTTTAATGTGTTGAATTGAACCAAAACTGATATTTAAAATAATTGTCGTAACATGGCAAATAAGATAAAAAACGGATTATTATTTCAAATCTAATAAACATCTTTCCATTTGGAAATTAATAAGATTGGCTTATATTACGCTCAATGAATTGAGTTGAAAATAAGTTATTTATACAATAAATAAAGAGAAAACAAATAATTAATAGAAGCATTAAACGTCAAAATCATATATATTAAAAATACCTACCAAATCATTACATAAATGTGTAATTTTGATTGCAACTTTGATGCAAATTAATAAGTCGATTACATACTACAAAAAAAATGTATTAAAAATTATTTTGCAATAAACATATCAACTGAAGTAGATTTGTTATTGGTGTTTCAGATTCCAAACGTCAGATTCCCATAAAATGGATTTTTACTATAAACAATTCTCAAACTTCTATGGACCCGTAGAGTTTCGAAAATGAAGATTTTATAATAAAGGGGCACGTTTCGAGATTCTAATAAAAAAAATCAATGAAAGCGACAATTTATATAGGTCCAATGATTTTATGGGATTGGCATGTTTCGCCTTATTTGGACATTATCAAATGCTTTGTAACATGCAAATTTGAGATTGCCCTAGCAAAGCGAAACACGCCACTCATAAAATGTAATATAGATTTCTGAAAGGGGACATTTCATCAATATTAATTATTGAAAATGTATATGTTTTGGAAGCTTTTGTCGTCGGTAGACGAAGACAAGTTAAACGCATATATCCGAGATCTCATGAAACATATTGGTACCAATCGTGCAAATTTATATTACTGAGTATGTAATACATTATTATTGCGTGTGGAGTTTTACATCATTGTGTAATAAATATCTATTAAACATATAGCACGATGGTAATATATAAATATTTGTATTGTTTTTTTGCATTTTCTGGTTATTTTAAACACGAAGGACAAGAATAGGGAAGTAAAACACAAATATTGTTTAAATACATTTATTCGTCAACTTCATCTTATAACCAATTTATAAATAAGAGTACATTTATATTATGCTGTATAAAAATATTTGATGAAAATAAAAATAAAAACCATAGAGAATAAAATAAAACGTTAGCTTCGTCCTATTATTAGCATTTCAAACCTTCTGAAAGGTAAGAACTCCAATGGTTGACAATGTCATATGACCGTACCGGTACGGTTGCGCCTACAAATAACTTATTACTTATTTTTTCATTAATATCGAACGGTACTGGCATCTGCGAACCATTTATTACAAATGTTCCAAGTTTTTAGCATTCTAACTATAATACCGACGGATTCAGTCACATTTGAAATATTCTGTGACGTCATCATTCTCATTTTAATTGCCAACCTTTTGATGTCATACTGCGATTTATGTGTAATTTGACAATAAAAATAAAGATAAAAGAATAAGAAGATTTTGGGCTTCGAATTTATCTTGACATAATTCCGATTGAATTAAATAAATTAATGATCCGTTCTGATAGACCGTTGGTTGACTATTTATGAAAAATCATTTACGTTTCCCCCTTAAAAGATTAATATTGATTTTTTATAGTAATATCTACGTAAAAATGTATTGTAATTTCGTATTCAATGATTTGGCATTGAATTATTATTGTTCTGTTGAGTTAAAAAAAATCACTACCGGAGAGGTTAACACATTATATTAAATCATAACTTTAAGAATTTTATAAATTGAAGCATACACTTTTCCAATTGGACTTTAACATGTGCTTTTCACTGAGTTAACAACCTTTACAAGTCGAAGCTGCAAATGTTCTTGCTTGGGCAACGCGTTGACGTGCAGAGGGCATTTGCATAGTAAAAGGAACGCTTCACTTGATAGTGTATCGGTTATAGACAGATTACTCCAACGTTATTAATGAATGTCGGCCATGTGAGGAGTCAGAAAAATCGCGCGTGCATGACACGATGTATGAATGTTGAAGAATCGAGAGAAATATGTCAGGAAAGAAAAGTGTGGCAGTCCATTCTTTCTGCCTACCCCTTCGGGGAGACGGCGTGATGGTTAGTTAGTTAGTTAATTCACGAATGTGCTATTGATTTTTAATTTGAGCTATCCGTTAAATAAAAATCACATTAATATGTTAAATACAAGTACTTTATAATAAAAATACATCTACATTCAAATTGATTATAAAGGCATAGCGTACGAAAAAAATCGTACCTTAACATAAGCACAGTATTCATACCATAAAATACAAATTTTGTTCTAATTGCGATATTATTGTACAATTTATAATGCCGTCCCGAAATTACTTTTTACCTCATGGTAAAATGTTGTCGGCTTCATAAATCTCTCGTAATGTTGTCGGCTTCATAAATCTCCATATTGCAAATATTGTTTATGGTGCTTATGGCCAAGTAAATACTTTAAAGGCGGCATTGATAATTTACAATACAACAAAATATAAACTTAAGTTGACATTGTTTGTTTTAGACAAGTGACACAATGTATCTTAAAAAAACAAGAAAAATCTTTCAAGATTCTCGTATGTGTTTAGTAGCAAGATAACTTTCGCAAATGCATTTAAGGAGCTTTTTTAATAAAACTTGCGAAAGTCAAATTGAAGGGGGTAATTTTATAGTGAAATACACTAGCATAAATTTGTTTGCAAGTGGGCTAACTTCACATTGAATAAAATCTTTATATTTTTTAGATATAAATACGTCTAATCTGTAAATGTATACTTCCGTGCTGCTTAAATATATTATTTGTGAACAGATTTCCCAAGAATATATATACATATAATATAATAACAAATTATAAATCGTACATTAATAAAATGTATAATAAATAAAATTATTGTAAAAATACACATAAATCAGTCAGTAAAATAATATAAAATATAACTTTTGTAGTATAACCACCGATTTGATTATTTAAAAGCTAATTGGAAACGTGGCATGATCAAATATATCAAATATTGAGTGTATACCACGTGAGGAGTCGGAGAAATCGACGCGCGTGCATGACACGATATATTTATGTTGAGGCTCGAAAAAAAAGTGTGTCAGGAAATAAAATGTGGCAGTCCATTATTTTTGACACCCCTTCGGGGAAACGGCAGTCCATTATTTTTGACACCCCTTCGGTTGTTTAGTTAGTTGATTTTGCTCGTGATCGAACAACTCAAGGGGAATAAATCAAGAGTTGTTTTTTGTCCTGAAGAAGTTCAATAAAGAGCAAAACCGGTCATCCCTTTAATAATCAAATTAGTGGTTATGAAATAATAATATTTGATTGAACTACTGATGTTATTATTTATGACATAACCAGTTTTGTTCTCGCCCGAATTTCTCTAGGGCAAAAAAAACTGTTATTTTATTGTCCCGAAAGATCACAAGCAAAATCAGTTAGCTTTTTAATAATCAAAGTGGTCATAGTGCAAATCAGTTTTAATTTAATAATATAACAACCCATTGACAATGCTTTCTACAAAAGTAAATAAACATATGTTATTAAAATACTAAAAAAAAGTATTAATTAAAATTAATAGGTGTATATTAAAAGCAAAACAAAATTATCATTTTACTATATAACTGCCATGTTATAATATTATATACATATATAATGAATCATCGTTGACTCTAGATTACGGACGGACACTGTGGATACCAGAGTGTTCAGAGGGGCCGAACTCGGAACTGACCATTTTTTGGTGGTGACAAAGATAAACCTGTTCCGAGGTTGGCGCACCAAGAAGAACAAAACAGTGACCGCCCCATCTAGAGTTAAAATAGAAAAACTCCAAATCGATGACGTAAAAGAGAGTTATCTGACGAAAGTGAATGAAAGGCTGAGTGGTCTAGAATCTGAATTTATAAGTATAGACGAGATCTGGAACAAATTGAAAGAAAGTCTATGTGAAACAGCGAAAGAGGTATGTGGTACATGTGTGCAAGGAAGAAGGAATGGAGATGCTTGGTGGGATGACTGTGTAAAAATTCTGGTCAAAGAAAAGAAGGATGCATGGTTAAATATGATATCTGTGGATAAAAGAGATTGCGAGAAATATAAAAGAGCAAAAGAAGCATACAAAGTTTGTAAGATGAATGTCAAGTTGAAAGTGAGAGAGAAAAAGGATAAACTGAAGGAGGAAGACGGTCTCAAGATGACGAGTCACTTTCAGAGCAACATAAAAATGTTCTGGAAGGAAGTCAAAAGGCCCGGAATCCTCCCGAAAATGGTTGTGCGAAAGCAATTTTGAGTTGTGAGGGAAGAATGATTACTGATTTTGACAGTATACAAGGAAGATGGATGGAATACTTTAAAGATGTATATGGCAGTGAAATGACTGAGAGTTCAATGAGAAGGAGCGTTACAAATGTGAGTTGTACGAATAGCGAAAGAGATATGACAGAAATAAGTTTGAACGAAATAGTAAAATCTGTAAGCTGTATGAAAGGTGGAAAAGCTGTTGGTTATGATTGTGTCGCTTTGGAGTTTATTAAAAACGGTGGGCCAGTTGTTGCAGCGTGGTTATACAGACTCTTTAACCAGTGTTTAGAGGAAGGATATACGCCGCTCGACTGGAGGAGGGCTGTTATCATGCCTCTATATAAGGGAAAGGGGTCTCGTATGGACTGCGGAAATCACCGGGCAATAAGTCTGTTAAGCGCCGTTGGTAAACTCTACGGCCGAATTTTAATAGAAAGAGTAAAAAAGACGACGACTGAAAGAGTATGGGATGTTCAAGGCGCTTTTATGACCGGAAGAGGATGTATGGATCAGATTTTTGCACTTCGAACGCTTGCGGAGAAGTTTATGGCCAAAAACCGTAAGCTTTTCTGTGCGTTTGTCGATTTGCAAAAAGCCTATGATCGAGTGAACAGAGATAAACTGTGGTCAATCTTGTCCGAATACGGAGTGAGCACAAAACTAATACGGGCGGTTGCTTCTCTCTACGAAGGTAGCACTGCCAGTGTTAGGGTAAATGGAGACATCACGCCTTGGTTTGATATCACGAAGGGTGTTAAGCAGGGCTGCGTGATGTCTCCATGGTTGTTCAATCTGTATATGGACAAGTGTATGAAAGAACTTAAAGGTATAAATGCTGGTGCTAAGATGAGTGATCTGTCTGTAAACTGTCTGCTTTACGCGGACGATGCCGTTCTCGTTGCGGATAGTGCGGACGAATTACAAGTCTTGGTGTCGAGAATGAATGAGGTATGCAAGTCAAATGATTTAATGATGAATGTCGGAAAGTCAAAGGTGATGGTTTTCGAAAGGGAAGAGCAAATGACAGTTTGTAATATAAGTGTGAACGAAGAGAACTTGGAACAGGTGAGGGAATTTGTGTATTTAGGTAGTATGTTCACAGCAGATGCCCGAACGGATAGTGACGTCGAAAGAAGGGTTGGTGCGGGTAACAAAGTGAATGGAGCTTTAAAAATAGTTATTGGAAACAAGAATTTATCAATGCAAGCGAAAACGGCCGTTCACAATGGAGTTCTGGTCCCAACCCTAATGTATGGAAGCGAAGCATGGAACTGGCAGAAGAAGGATGAGAGTAGAATAAATGCGGTAGAGATGAGGTCCCTAAGACGTATGTGTGGTAGAACGATATACGACAGAATCTCAAATGCTGATATAAGAAAGGAATGCAAAGCGGAAGAAGGTATTATGAACAAAATTATGAAAGGATCGCTGCGTTAGTTCGGACATATGGAACGCATGGATGGAGAAAGAATGGTTAAGAAAGTATACGTTAATGATGTAAATGGGGTACGAAGTCGAGGCAGACCGAGGAAAACATGGCATGACCAAATTAATCAAATTTTAAAGGTTGGTCATGTTAGAAGTCAGAGGAATCGACGTGCGTGTATGACTCGTTGTATGAATGTGGAGGAAGCTAGAGAGGTTTGCCAGGATAGAGTAGTGTGGCGGTCCATTCTCTCTGCCTACCCCTGCGGGGAAACGGCGTGATGGTTTGTTGTTGTTGTTGTTGTTGTATATAATGAAGTAATCTAACTTGATATGAAATAACAAACACCTAATATCAATAATGGCACAAAAACATTAACATTTGATCGATTGTGGAAATTGACAGGCAATTAATTAAAGATGACTCTTTTTCTAATACTACACTTATTTTAGATGCATAAATGTTTTGATCGTTTGATTTTATTGTAATCTTATGTTAACACATGCACAAAGTATACAAAATGGGTAATTATTAAGAAGAAGTTAAGAATTTAATATAAGTTCCTAAGTAGACACTGAACTAGTTCTTAGACAGTAATAAATGCGTTACGATTTTACTAGAAGTTTGTTTTATTTACGAGTACATCCAAATTTTAAAAATATTTATAAAAAAAACCTACACGTAGCTTAATTATATTTAAT
>JAHDVF020000061.1:0-163614 GCA_022606425.2 Lepidostoma basale | reverse complement strand
AGCAACTACAACAATGTGGTCAATTCTTCCAGAAGATGGCAGCAAGCTACCGAAACCGCTCGAAGCTATCGAATGTCAAGTGAGATAATTCTCAATTTACAACATTAATATTACCTATTGTTCATCGATGTGAAACTACACGAAAGAAAACGTCTGTTTTCTAGGAGTTTAATTACAGCAAATCAAATCAAATCAAATCAAATCAAATCAAATCAAATCAAATCAAATCAAATCAAATCAAATCAAATCAAATCAAATCAAATCAAATCAAATCAAATCAGTTCATTTACTCAAAAGACATTACAAACAGCATAAATGTTTAAGGCATCTATTGAATACAGGTAAAATATTATACACATACAACATAATACCAGGAACGCATTAGTGTTGGTTCGACATTAGGAAGACAAGTTACTTTCTAAAGTCAAGAGTATTTGTCCCCTGAACGTACTTTCACTAATATAAAAGACGTCGATCTCCGAGGAGACCGCGTTCAGCAGACTAATTGCTGAGACAGATTGGTTCTGGCGGCCGGTAGGTAAAACAATCTATGCTGTCGCTGTATTTCATGTTAATAACGTGTTTCGCCTGTCTAAGGTATTATCAAATGTCTTGTCCAACTCTACAGATTCGTGTACGCGATCTCCACTCCAGAGCCCGTCTTTCGCATGGTCTGTAGTTCTCCAATTTTGATTATGTCTTAGACAGGCGAAACATGTCATTCACATAAAATATAATAAATCTTCTAGAATAATGACGTCTTCATTCATATTAATTATTTAATATGGAGTTTTACATCGTTGCTCAAGAAACAATAATAGTCAATAAACACACAATAAACAATGCAATGACAGTTGTGTAAGGGATATATCACTTTATCAGCAACTTTGTTCCGTATTTAAACCACTTGCGATCGCTACCCGCCCAGAATTCCGCGTTCAAATAAACCCAATCACGAGACACCATAGACAAGTCACGATTATTCAAATTCGGAATGGCTAATGTGTTCTTTGGGCACGGCGGCGCTAGTCTTTGACGGTAGTCGGTGCCGCTGACAAATAATCAAAGTAGAGTTCATCAAAATGGCGCTTTCGCGGCTCATATTTGTTCCCGTCGTGTTTATCTTTCACGGCGATGTGTAAAACATGTCCGCCCGGAGAATATTTGTTCCGAGTTGGAGTCGGTTCTGAACTAATGAAATGAATTATGAAATGATTTTACTGAAATCTTTACTGAATAATAATTAACGCCTGTAAGAAATACAACATGACGATCTCCATCGAAAAAACAAAATATATGACCTTTTTCAAAACACCCAAAACATGTAACGTGGTTATAGAAAATCAACCCCTAGAACAGGTCAGGACCTTCAAGTACCTAAGCATAAACCTGGTGGGAGGAGCTGATTTGCGGGAATAAATACAAACCTAAGTAAATAAGGCAGCTGCGATCTCTGGCGCTCTAAAATCCACAATATGGAAAAACAAAGACATGGCCATTAAGAGTGAGATAAGAATCTATAAAGCATGCGTAAGATCAAAAATAACATATGACCTCGAAGCAAGGGCAGACACAGTAAAGACCAAACAAGTTTTGAGGACTTCCGAAAAGAAGACACTGAGGACGATAGCAGGCAAGACACTGAGAGATCGCGCGAGGAACACCAGAATAAGAGAGATATGTGAGGTTGAGAATATTATAAGATGGAGAAGACAGCGAAAATTGGACTGGTACGGTCATGTTCAAAGAATGGACACCACCAGACTCGCCTATATTGCATTGCATGTGGGACACGTCCTCGTAAAAGACCTCCTAAAATATGGATGGATAGCTGGGAGCGTACCTCACAGGAGGATAAACATTCTGGAGAACAGACCACATAGGTCTACATGGAAGAAGAAGTAGAAGAATAAGAAGAATTAAATAAAACGAAGTTTTTTAACTACTTCCATTTTTACACTACGTATTTATTTCGACAGCGGCCGGTTTCGCCAGACTCGCTGGCATCGACAGACTGATGACACTGTTATAAACTTACTCCTTTATATACATACAGATCAGAGGTGGTAAACATGATTCTGTACAAAAATAATAATGTAAAATTTACTGAATTTAAATATTGTTATTAAAGTTGTTTAAAAGCATTCTGTTTTCAATTCAATGGAATTTAAATTGATTATAGTTGTTATGTTTATACATTTTGTTTGAAAAATAGATATTTTTGTTTTTAATACACTCGCGATTTTCCGGGATGGATAGTGAAAAAAAATCCCGTATAATCGATTTCCCGGTTAATGCGGAAACATGAAAAAAATTAAAGCAAAGAGAAATTTAGAGCTGCGCTATATGCGCTTATGTATACCTACTTGCACGTGTTGACAGGGTCCCACTTTTTGACTGGCGGTTCAATAAATATTTAACGGTTGCAGCATTTACAAACATTTGAACTATGTAGAGTTTTTGAGAAAGTACAACTCGTTTGCGTAAATCCATTATAATAGACACTTATTCATAGTAAAATAAAATTATCGACAATATTTTATGAGTAAGAACTACGCTGCGGGTGCTTTATTGCAAACTCGAAACTTAATGACACGACTATACAGACACGAACGTCTATGTATGTTGGCGATGGCGCAAATGTGAACTAAACGCCTAATTTCATTGTGACAGATTTGATTTTTTGTTTGCATTATAAGTACTATTTTGAAATATTCTTGTTTTTATAAAATAATTTTTCACCGGAACCCTAGAAAATCGGGATGTACCGTATATTAAACCTGCTGCTTTTGCTGGTTTGATGCCCGGTTGTTAACGAGAATAAATATTTAATGATCAGGTGCATATGTTTCGCCGTTAAGAAAAATGCATAAATCCATTTAAGGACAAACGCAATCCAGAAATATTTATATTTTTATACTTATTTTACGTACTCGGTTTAATGCATCGCCGTATTGGGTTTGATACTCGTACATTTAACACTCCTTGGCTCTCTGTTGGCATTTAAGTTATCTTTATTTGTATTTTATAATCTTCTTCTTCTTCATTGTTAGCCTTCTTCTCTCCACTGCTGGCCTCTTCCAATTTCCTCCACTCGTCTCTCTCCTGCCCCCTTTGTATCCAAGATTTTCCAACCCTTTTGACAATATCATCGGTCCATCTCATCGGTGGCTTTCCGACACTTCGCCTTTGCCCATGGTCTCCAACTGAGTATCCTGGGTGCCCATCTGTTGCCACCCTGTCTAGCCAAGTGTCCAGTCTATTGCCATATCAATTTTGCCACTCGGTCCATGACGTCAGCAACCCTGGTGCGGCGTCTGATTTCTTCATTCCTTATGCGGTCACGCAAGCTCACACCAAGTATCTGTCTTTCCATGGACCTCTGTGTACACTTGAGCCTGTGGACACTTTTTGCTGTAAGAGTTGACGTCTCTAGTCCGTATGTTGAAAAATCCGCGTTTTTCATTTTTGGAAGTTTTTTTTTAAAAACTGCCAAAAACCTTCCAAAAATGAAAAACTTGGATTTTATAATAGATGATAATAAATCTCCTTTGTGTGTGTTTACGTCTTACTTTGTATTATAGATTTAATCACACAATCAGTTAATTTAATTTAATTTTCCGAAATTCTTACCGCACAGAAATATATTCTATTGGCGTTCCCCGGAAGCAAATGAAGATCGGCATTTCCACAGAAGTTTACCAATACTAACTTGTTGTAAAATTGGCCAACCGATATAACTTTATAAAACTTTATTTGTCAACTGGTGGTGGTCTATGGGATAGAACGCTTGGCTCCTGATCCAGGGGAAATGGGTTGTACCATTATCTTCGTTGTACCATTATCAGGAAATCCCGCTTCGCATAAATAGAGAACCGTCCAAAACTATCTTAATTTGATTGTCAATATTGTAGAACATAGTTTGGGAAACCCTCATCTTTGGCATTACAATTAATTGGAAATAGTGGTACTATGGATTGTATTGTACTTCTGATTATTAGATTTTGAGGCACGCTTTGTTCACGTCTCCTCTTCTATCATTCCAACGTGCACCGCCCACTTTCAGCTCATTCCAGCAATTCCTATGTTTTAGCACATTACACAATAACCCCCATTATTCCCCTTGTCCCTCGGCCGGTACCTGGTGAGCGCTATTTGATCACGGTTGCTGTGTCCGCGCCTTGGCGGGAAATGTTCGAAGGGAGGTCACGATTGTTTTACTACACGAGCCCAGACTGGTGTTGCTATTTCAAATATTCCGCAGAATGATCACTACCGGGTACTTACGTATCCCCCAATACCCGACATGGCTGCCTATAATGGACGATAATGCCCTAGAATTGAAAACAAAGAGAAAATGATCATTGTATTTCTTTAATATATATTCAAATCAAATCAGTTTATTTTATTTTTTTAAAAGACTAATATCATGGATTTATATCAATGATATTAGAATTTATTTTACAATCTTCAATGTGAGCAGAAAACAGCTCATTATTATGAAGAAGGAATCTGGTCGTGTCCAGGCTTGAACCCATGTCCCCTGGATCAGGAGCCGAGAGTTCTATCCCCTAAACCACCACCCGATTTACATTACAAGCAAAAGACAAAAACAAAAGACAAGACAAAACAAAAGACATTACAAACATTTTTATAGTTTAAGGCATCTATTGAGAACAGGTAAAACATAATAAATATATAATACCAGGAACGCATGAGAGATGGTTCGACATTAGGAATTCAAGATACTCTCCAAAGTCAAGAGCATTTTTTTGTCTTCTGAACGTACTTTCACGAATATGAAAGACATCGATCTCCGAAGCGATCATGTAAGAGCTACGATTGCCAGACCGAAGGTCTCATGTTCGATTCCCGGCGATAGCAATGTGCTTGTCACACTGTATATGGTAAAAACTAACTAACTAACTAACCATCACGCCGTCTCCCCGAAGGGGTAGGCAGAAATAAAGGACTGCCACACTTTTCTTTCCTGACATGTTTCTTAATTCGCTTCCTCAACATTCATACATCGTGTCATGCACGCGCGTTGATTTCTCTGACTCCTCACGTGGCCGACATTCAATAATGGAATTATTTGATATTTTGGTATTTGGTTTGATGTAGAATTCACTTTACAATAAAATGAATATTGGTCTATTAGACTATTGGACTAATGGTGCCCAGCATGCCCAAGAGGAATGCTGTGGGATAAAACCACGGATAGCTATCAAACTCTTTCATATTGCCCGAATGACTGCAACGACCTGAAGGGGCAAGACAGAGACGAATGGATGAAAATGGAAGAGGTCTATATGCATTAGTGGGGGGAAGAATGCTGAAGAAGAAGAAAAAGAAAAGGAATATTGATATATCGACATTTTAGATAAACATGTTATTTAAAATAAATATGCGTACATATTTTAATGTCTTCCTACATATCACATTGCGTATTTTAATTTATACAAACTCATTAAATTAATCAAATCTCAAACGATTGGGTCAGTTATCGATGGAATTATAATTCAAAGGAGACATTTACTGGCGATATATTAATGAAACAATCATTTTTATGGTTTGGTCACATTCTTAATGGCTTGTTTTACTATTCCACTTTATCATTTTTTACGTATTAACAAGGTCATTCTATTTAATGTGGAATAGAGGCCGCCCATTGGACGAGCGGCCCACACTGGAAACAGTAACCGACCATTATTTTAATCTGGCAACATTTCGTGGGTGTTATAATATAACGTTATTTCATATTTAAAACTTCGTTAAAAGTGCGCTTCTATGTCTAGAAGCGCAAGCGGTTCAATAAATTGTTCAAAGACAAAATAATAACTAACTTACTTCCCATCATCCCATCTTTCCGAAATGATAAGCAGAAAGAATGGACCGCCACACTGTTCTTTCCAGACACACTTCTCTTGATTCCTCAATATTTATACATCGTGTGGTGTATTTACGTCGATTTCTCCGACTAATCACGTGGCCGACATTCAATATTTGATTGATTTGATCGTATCACGTTTTTCTCGGTCTTCCTTTTTTCTTTTTCTGTGTACATCATTTACATATACTTTTTTACCACTGTTTCTTAATCCATTAATTCCATACATTCAATGTTCTATTCGTTATTTTGTTCAAAACACTTTCATTTGCACAACATTCACTTCTTATATTTTCATTCAACACTATATTATACCTACACATATTTTAGACACATTCTTCTAAGTGATCTAGAAAGAAGATTATTAATTTATGATTATTAACGTTGCAGAACCTTGAATAAGCTTCTTTCGGTTAATTTTCCTATTTTCTCAATTCCAAACGATTTGCAAACCACCTGAATAAAATATATTAGACATGTGCATCCTCTCAGTACTGGGATACATGTTTGAAACAATCGCGTTCACAAAAAGAACAGTACCGAAACTTCAAGTGACCTAGCGGGCAATGGAGTCGAGGATGTTGAACATGAGTCCGCGAGATAGGAGACGAAATTAATAGATCAGAGAAAAGACGTAGAATGCAAGAGTGGCGAGGGATAGCCTTATTTGAAGTTTTCGTATGTGACTCGAAGCTGCATAGCCCCAGATTGAGGCTGCGTAAATGAAGATCGGCCTTATGACCGTTTTTTTATATCAGGAGTTTATTATCGATGCTTCTTCTTCTTCTTCTTCTTCCTCAGCCTATTTCCGTCCACTTCTGGACAAAGGCTTCCTCCATTTGCTTCCATGTCATTCTGTCCTGTGCAGACTGCATCCAGGTTATTCTGACGTGTCTGTTTAGATCATCCTTCCACCATAGATAGTTGCGGTCGCCCTGCACTTCTTTTCGCCGTCCACGGTCTCCCGATGCTTAGTTTGCTTAAATCAAACCCACATACTTTGATATTTAAGTATTTTCTGCCTTGATACACTTTGTTTTATACAAGCATCATTTCTTTGATAAAGATCCATTTTTTCGAGCAATAGTAACATGCAAAAGGTTATATTATCTAAATTTTGAATAGAGTTGTGTTGGTATAATAATTATTCGCCTGAGTGGAATATTCCTTCCAGCGCGGAGAGAGTGAACAATTCACAAATTCAATTAAGATTCGAATCGGATGTTCTTGCCTGCCAGTTAATTAGGTTCCTACTCGAGCATGCCGCTTGCTCGTCGCACGCTCGCATTCATCCCGCCAAATGGAATTAGTACCTACTTCTCGGAATGATGATTGCGTTTTGTTTTGATCACATTTCGCCATCACTTCTGTGTTCTTGAATTCAAATTTTACGATCGTTCTGTACAACTTACGACCATTCCATCATAAGGCCACCTACATCAAACGCAGAGTTAACTATTTTCATCCAACGAAACGGCTGTTCCTTTTCATAACTTTATATTAAATCCTTTGTATTATTCAAAATGATTGTCCTGGCACGATTTTAAGTATTTGTGTTATTAAATAAAATATGTTTATATAATATTACATATGCAATATTAATTTTACACAATACATTAGAAAACTAAAATGTTTTAATTAAAAATAAATTTAAATTTCGTATTGGCGAAAACGTCTGTTTTGTTGAATTTTGTTTTTATTAATTGTTCGAGAATCAATATAAGTAAAAACTACACACTATAATTATTCTCGATTGAAAGACAAAGAGCGCAGATTATCTATCTGTCGTACTCGTATCTGTTTATCTCTTGCTTGTCCGCACGAGCGTATAAGCGAGATGCACTATTTATCACACATAAATCATTTCTATTCCTGAATTCATGCATCATCTTTAAGGGAACGATGATGATTTCACAATGATTTTAATAACAACGATTATAACATTTCACGTTGACTTTAGGAAAAACGATTATTGTTAACTTTTCACGAAGACCTTAGGAATGACAATAATAGTTAACATTTCATGATAATTATTGGAATTACGATTATTGGTAACATTTCATGATGATTATAGGAACGGCAACTTACGATGATTTTAGGAACAATGATTATATTGTAGTTAACATTTCACGATAATTATAGGAACGACGAATATTGGAAACATTTCATGATGATTATAGGAACGACAAATATTGTTAGCATTTCACGATGATTATAGGAACGACGAATATTGGAAACATTTCATGATGATTATAGGAACAGCAAATATTGTTAGCATTTCACGATGATTATAGGAACGACGAATATTGGAAACATTTCATGATGATTATAGGAACGACAAATATTGTTAACATTTCACGATGATTATAGGAACGACGATTATAGTTAACCTTTCACGATGATTTTAGAAACGATGATTATTTATTTTTCTTTTTCTTTTTTATATGCTTTGTGTATACAACACTTAATGATAAAATTACATAGACATGTTTCGGATAACCAGTCCTTCTTCAGTGATACATATTATAAAGATATACAATATATTTAAAATATTGTAAAATTGTTTAAATTTTAAATTTAAATTTTAAATTGAATCATAATATTTGTTATAACAAAAGCATAAACGTTCCAAAATAAATCTTTATAACATCTGTCAGATCATGTAAACAATTTTATAATATTTTGAATATGTATCACTGAAGAAGGACTGGTTGTCCGAAACATGTATACGTAGTTAAATTTTTTTTAATATAAGTGTTGTATAAACAAAGTATATAAAAAAGAAAAAGATAAATAAAGCATTATAACAACACAAAGTATGGCGAATATAGAAGAAACTATGATTATTTCATTTTACGATGATTTTAGGGACAACGAATTTTAATTTTTTAACGATTTTAGGATCCATGATATATCGTAGTGCAGCATCATTAGGGTAAAAAAATAATTTTACGGTTTTGAAAAGTCATTTACTGAAATCTCTGATCAAGCGACCGCCTTGTTATATGTGAAATGTAGTATTCTGTTAACAATACATGGGGTTAGTTAGAATTTAGAGTTTCAATAAAGAATGGTCCCATTAAGCATAATGGCAGTTTTCATTTACCTAATCAAAGAAATGATTCAGTATAACGGTAGATCCCGCAGGTCGTGACACACTAATCATAATCTCCGCGGCGGGGTTTCGGGGCTCAGCATCCGATACTTTTACTTCGCGGTCTGAGAGATAAATTGCCCGGCGAGAGTTTTTTTTTTTGCTCTGATCTTTCATAACTGTGCCAAACAACTTTGATATGTGGACACACTTGTCAATACATTATTATAGCTATTGGAAATGTGAGCGGCCCATTTCTGCGATTTCCAAAGTTGTTTCAACTTAAACATGCTTCTTTCATCTAAGGCAATTAAGATCCATAAAAAGAAATATTCCCATTGACAGTTTTAAAACATTAATCAATTCCTTCGTCGTGCCCCGACTAGATTACTGCAATGGTGTCTACGCCAACATCCCCAAACAGCAAACAAATAAACTCCAGTCTGCATTCAATGAAGCAGCAAGACTGATAAGGGGTGTGCCAAAGAGTTGTCACATAACACAGTATCTTAAGGAGCTCCACTGGCTGAAATGTCCAGAAAGGATACAATACAAGCTCTGCTGAACGGTCTATAAGGCGTTGCATGGAATGGCACCAGCTTATATGTCTGAACTCTGCATCAACGAGAACCTGAATGCTAGACAGTCTACACTGCGATCTTAAAGTCTTCTGCGATCGGTAGATTGACTGTGTCAAAACGCTGTCCGAGCCTTCGCGGTAGCCGGCCCTTCAGCCTGGAGCAGTCTTCCAGCAGACCTTAAGTGCATTGTGAATCAATCAGAGTTTAGATCGAGACTCAAAACGCACCTTTTTAAATTATCATTTCCTGACAGGAAGGGCCAATCGACTTCGTCAGATGCAGCCCTTATACTTAATATGTTTATTATTTTCGTTATCATTATTAATATTATTATTGTCTATTTAATAAAACGGAGCATCTTCTACAGCGCCCTTGAGATGAGTAATTCATAAAAATGGCGCTCTATAAATTATCCAATTTATTATTATTATTATTAAACCATTAAACATAGATAAAATAAAAACAAACAAAGCGAACCCTCACGCCATTTCCCCGCAGGGATAGGCAGAGAGAATAGACCGCCACACTACTCTATCTGTTATTAGAATCAAACCAAACTAATTAAATTTAGTTTATTAATATCGTTCTTTCGATGATGAAAGTGTAAAGTCTTCGAAACATGTCGAGATAAATAAACTCGAAGTAGAAGAAACATTGTTTTAATTCACAAAAAATTCGTCATTATGGAATTCCACAGTGTTAACGATTTTAGTTTATCTAAAATTACCTGTATATTAGGTTAAAATCCACTAAATTTTGAGATTTGTGAGATATAACTAGTATCCTTT
Organism: Lepidostoma basale; assembly: GCA_022606425.2. NCBI lineage: Eukaryota > Metazoa > Arthropoda > Insecta > Trichoptera > Lepidostomatidae > Lepidostoma > Lepidostoma basale. Next base: position 153,261 of record JAHDVF020000061.1, on the reverse strand, counting down.
TTTGTACCCCTCACTATTTCTCACAAGAATGTTGGATTTCAACGCTCTTGAAAATCGTCGAATGATCTTTCTAGGTAAGCATATTTTTAAACTACTATCCGGAGGTATTTACAATCCAGGAATACTGAGAGAATTATTATATCATTCCCCATAGTTATAGCAGAGCAAGGGGGCATATATTATTTTATGCCCCGAATTGCCGCACAGAGTCCCTTCGAAGTTCTCCTGTATTGAAAGCGATTCGTCTTTTTAATGTGGTTGCAAAAGAGATAGACTTCTTTGGATGCAATTATGGCGAATTCGTGAATACTCTTACGATAAGAGCAGCAAGGAAATAACTGGCATATTCCTATTCATAAGGTTCTATGTATTATATATTTCCATTGATATTCTTTTTTTTTCACCCTTTACATCAATTTGGCTAGCGCTATAATAATGTAAGGAGTTTTTCAACAAAATAATAATAATAACAATAATAAATAGTTTAGAATGATGAAACGTTTAGAAAAATATACATTTAAGGAAAATACTTACCTTTTTTTTTTTCATTATTTACAATGAACTTCTACCAGGAAATTTCAAATAATAAAATATATGTTTTAATGGTCATAGTTGATGCACCAAATAAGTTTGGGTAACACTGTTATATGTATGAGAAGGTAATTTTAAATCAGGAACCAACTGTAAAGTTTGTATAAGAGTCACAATATAAATCAGTATGTTTTATTATTCATTGATTTCATGTCCCACGGGGATACAGATGAAGAAACTAGTTAATTATAAGGTGTCATTTCTCAGCATTTTTCTTGTTCAGTGAAAGTGTTCGCAATAAATTAATGGTAATAAAATTAAAATATATCCCTATACTGTGTCAATAGTATGATTTCACTTGAATGAAGGTATTTTTATGTTATTTTCTTCTCCTTCTTCTTCTCATTTGTGATGTGAAAGACTTGCGATCTATCCACCCTATTTACACGGGTGATTTTTCAGAGGTTTGATTTTTAACTAGCAGCATTGGTTCTACAGACTGTCTTTATATAACAATAAGGGTGTTTATTTAGAGGTAAACAGATTTATAATAAATAAAAAAAACATTGCAATAATGTTAATATCTATGATATAAGCTTTATTTAATAGACAATTGTATGCCATTATTGTTTAAATATGATTTCGGGCATATGAGCGCCACGGCTAGCTCGAATGAAGCGCAATCGTGAAGTCCAATTTTCGACAACTTTATTTCAAATCAAATCAGTTTATTTTCTCAAAAGACATTACAAACATTTTTATATTATGGTTTAAGGCATCTATTGAGAACAGGTAAAACATAATAAATATATAATACCAGGAACGCATGAGAGATGGTTCGACATTAGGAATACAAGATACTCTCCAAAGTCAAGAGTATTTGTCTTCTGAATATACTTTCACGAATATGAAAGACATCGATCTCCGAAGCGATCATGTTCAGCAGTTTGATTGCTCTCCCCACCGGCATCACCAGAGGCAGGTTGGTTCTGCATGTTGGGAGATAAAACAGCTTTATTGAGCAATTGGGTAAAATGGCAAAACATACTGACTACAAATCAACTGTCAACTGTCAAATTTACAGTCTGTAGAAACAATTTTGCAGGTTTAAAAACCAAACCTCTAAAAAAAACTCCCTATATTATGATGAGTGGAGTCTTGCTATATATTATTTCTTTCTCACCTCCTGTAATCTAATGTTTTTCGAACGGAGAATGCCTTTCGTCGTATAATAATGCAATGAACAGTGACATGACTGAATACTTTATCTGTTTTACTGCTTGTTGTCCGCAGACTGTGGCTTGCGGTAACCGTTTCCCTACTGGTTTCTTTCTGACAAATATAATACTTTCTTTACAGATATCTGTTTCTTCCAGTATACATCTTAACTAAATTATTTAACCGAGTGAGCACCAACACCAGCCAATCCAATCATTAAAATAATTTGAAAAATCCTTTACAGGATTGAACACTTTTTTCATAAACCAAATTTCATATTTTAAAATCAATAAACAGTATTTCGAGCTTAAATATGTTATTTAAAAATGTATTTACATTAAATAATTAATATTTTTAATTGAAATTTCTTGGTAGAGGTTCATTTTAAATAATGAAAACAAAAAAATTTATACAAAATTTCTTTATTATTATGAATTTAGCGTGCTTCCACTTGTGTTAATGTTCGACCGGTTTCAGCAGCTTGCTGCCATCTTCTGGTACCTACATCAAAATTCATTTGATTTATATAATAAATGATAGGTAGGGGTTAAACATTTTTTTCATGATTCTAAATAATGTATTACTTTTTTATAAGGATTAATTGTATCTCAATAGAGACGACGATATTAATTGTTATCTGGGAACAGAGTATGGTGACCGAGGCGCTTACAGGACTTATGACCTGTCATTGGTTGGGTTGAGCGATCGCTTTATGTTTAACAACATTCCCCATTCCGCCATCTCCGCCATCTTAATAGATGATGCTAGTGTAGAGTGAACTAAAAAAAGTGAAGATAGGCGCAGCATCTAGCTTCTGGATGGGGAAAAGAAGGATAGCCTTATTCACCATCTCTTTTTACTCATTCTTTCCAATTGTCCAAACCATCTTAACGACCCTTTCATTATTTTGTTCATAACACTTTAATACGCACCGCATTCACTGTTTATACTTGCATTTGACACTCTATCACAAGCAGATTTATCACACATTCGTCTTAGAGATCTCATTTCTACTGCATTTATTCTACTTTCATCCTTCTTTTGTCAGCTCTATGCTTCACTTTCACACTTCACAATAATTTCATAAAGATTTAAATAGTTTTAATTACTTATTATTATAAATGAAAACGTCTGTCTTCCAGGAGTCTTATTAAGTTTTATATGGTTTTCATTTATATTAATTATTTATTATGGAGTTTTACATCATTGTTCAAGAAACAATAAATAATTTTAACGACATATTCTCGCGAAGATAAGGTCTATTACGAAAACAAAAAAGAAAATTTAATCTGTACCTAACGAAGAGAAAGATACTCACCAGTTGAATGAGATTCAGAAGAAAAATCTGAGGCATCTCAGGTTTGGAAGTTAATTTGGAATGTGCTATCTCCTTCTATCGGAGCATTGTTATTGTATCCGGAAAATTCTTAAGCGATTGCGGAAGTTTTTTTCTTTGAGATGCAATCATGAAAATCATGTGTCAATCAAAATCAAAAAGGAATTACAATTTTCAAGAAAGATTAAGCAGATAATTTATCATTGCTAACTAACTAACTAAATAACCATCACGCCGTCTTCCCGAAGGGGAAAGAATGGACTACCACACTTTTCCTTTCTGACATAATTCAGATATTTTGAATGACATGTTTGTTCCTGTCAAAATCTGCGACAACAGTAATATAGATTATTTCACCTGCCACTATATAGAATCAATATACTTAAGGTTATGCCCGTAGACAGGGCAATAATACTTCTCATCTTTATCGCTTCGGATGTGGACATTTTTCATAATATTGAAGCTATTATCAAAAGGTTTTTCATAATGTGTTACTTTTTTTCTACAAATTGTATTCTTCTTCTCTTGTATTCTTAATTGAACTCTTATCTTACTTCTAAATTCGCTATCACTTCGTGACAATTCACAATTAGATAACTCTTTAAAAACATTGTATTTTCACAACTCTTTTGAGCTTTTTCAAACATGTTAAAGACACATAAACCCAACAAAAGCCAGAATAGACAGAAGGGCTTCAGTGTTCCGAAATATTGTTGACCTTCGTAGCAGAGTGTTTAGAGCTCTGACAGCCATACCGAAGGTCCCGTGTTCGATTCGCGGCGATGGCAGAGTGATTGTGTTACTGGATTTAGTTACTGGTGAATTCACGTGACCAATAAAATGGCGACAAATTAATCAAATCAAATCAAATCAGTTTACTTCATCAAAAGACATTACAAAATTAGTTTTCAATTCATCTATTGAGAACAGGTAAAATAATATATTGTGTATAGTATACTACCAGAAACGCATGAGAGGTGGTTCGACATTAGGAAGACAAGATTCTCTCCAGAATTAAGAGTATTTGCCTTCTGAACATACTTTCACTAATATGAAAGATGTCGATCTCCGAGGAGACTGCGTTCAGCAAATTAATTCATCTTCCCATCGGTGTCACCAGAGGCAGGGTGGTTCTGGCGGCCGGTAGATAAAATACTCATTGCTGTCGCTGTCGGAGATATCTATCAGGGATAAACAGCCGAACACCCTCCAGCACGGCCGAGTTCTCGAAATATCCTGTGAGTAATCTAAAGAAATTAGCTACCAATCACATGTCACGAGAATTAATATATTAGCTAAAAAAAATTACAGTAATTGTGAATAGTTCAAAAAAGTGTCATGAAAATACAATGATTTCAAAGGGTTATTTTAACTATTATTTTTTTAGGATTGGTTTAGAATCGGTTAGGATTTGTGTATGTATTACAGATGTCATAATTTTTAAATACACGAAAATTTAAAATGAGTAGAAAGAATTATCAATAACGTAGAAAGAATTAAAAGTAGATTTGTTTTATTAGTAGTTTGACACGTTGTTTGCTTCGCGTGCAATATATAAATTTCACTGCAGAAGAAGTGTACTTTCGCCATTTTTTACAGAGATATCTTACATTCTACAGCGTGAGAAATAGTATGTGTATATTATGGAAGAACTTGATGCTATGTTTTAAAATTGTCGCTTTTTAACGAGCAGGAACGATGCTTACTTACATTCGGGAAAATGTCACATTTGTGAGTTTATTAATCATTATATGAAATCTTTGTTTGTTTAATGCCATTTGAATTTTTTTGGTAAAAGTTTATTTACAAATAATACAACAACAACAAACCATCACGCCGTTTCCCCGCAGGGGTAGGTAGAGAGAATGGACCGCCACACTACTCTATCCTGACATACCCCTCTAGCTTCCTCCACATTCATACATCGAGTCATACACGCACGTCGATTCTTCCGGCTTCTGACATGACCAACCTTTAAAATTTGAATAATTTGGTCATGCCATGTTTTCCTCGGTCTGCCTCGACTTCGTACCCCATTTACATCATTAACATTTACTTTCTTAACCATTGTTTCTCCATCCATGCGTTCCATATGTCCGAACCAACGCAGCGACTTTTAACCTTTGTTTATTTTCATTATTATTGTTATGATAACTATATTTTTTTCTTTTTTTATTCTTCTTCGATGACCCTACAGCCCATATCGAGCCTTGACCTCCAGTATTCTTCGCCTCCAACTCCTCCGCTTCGACCCTCCAATCTGACACTCTTAACAATCTTGCTTCATCTCTCCCAACTTCATCCTCCCATCGCAGCCTTGGTCGTCCAATTGGTCTTCTACCACCTGGGTGCCACTCCAGCAATCTTTTTGGGGTTCGCGATGACGGCATCTCTGCACGTGACCGGCCCATCTCAGTCTATTCAATCTGACCTGTGTGGAGAGACTGGGAGCTTTGCAATTTTATTTATTTATTATTACTCTTATTATCTTAATTATTATTATTGATATTTCAACTAAACACAATTTCAACGTTAGAATCGAGTGCAGCATTCGTACTGAGAGAAGTACATTGTTTTGTAAATATATACCGCTATGCGAATAGCTCGATATGGATCTCGATAGTGAGATATCATTTCAGCCATTACCGTGGCATTTATATTGCTGAGATCGTTATGTCCATAGTGTGATAAGGAATTTAAACGACACAGAAATATCATTCCATTATACCACGATGGATCTTGATGGGAAAAATTGTTGAAACGATCTTAATAATTTACAAAAGTAAAAACATCTTCTTCCAGCCTTGTAGGGTTGGCAAGAAACTTCTAAGTTATGATCATATTTTTCAATTAATTAAATTATTTTTCTCGACATTTGTTCAAAGTAGAAAAATTCGACGAGCGAATTTATTATGATGAACAAATGCAGAGGAATTAGTGTGGCGGTCCATCCACTATTTTTTCCTTGTAATTCAGACTCTTTGAATATTTAATTAAATTCTTTCAGTATATTTTTAATATCACCAAAAAGTTTTTTTGCAGAACTGATAAATAAAATTAAGAAAGATTGTTTGGACATATGGAACGAATGGATGAGGAAGAATGCTTTAAAAGATATATACAAGTAGTGTGAATGGAAAAGGTTAAGGAAGGCATGGCATGGCCAAATTAATCAATTATTGAAAGGCGGCCATGTTCAAAGTACGAAAAATCGACGAGCGTGCATGTCACGATGTGTGAATTTAGAAGAGGTGCGAGAGTTATGTCAGGTTAGAACAATGTGAGTAGATGAGAAACGGCGTGATTCTCCGTTTCTCCAGATGGGTAGGCAGATGATTCTCATGACATGTGAGAGGTAGCCAATCTATCGCTTTTTATTGTTACGTGAACTCAACACCAGACCAAAGACAGTGTAACAATCATATTGCCATCACCAGGAATCGAACCCGGGACCTTCGGTATAGAAGTCAGAGCTCTTTACAACTCTGCCACGAAGGTCAATAACGCCTCCGGAGAACCCCCGAAGATACAGCTTAATAGTTAGTTAGTTAATTTATTTTTCTCAACGTGTTTCGAAGCTTTCATACCTTCATCGTCGGGAGAACGATATAAACTAATAAATAGTAAAAAAAAATCGAAACTTGTGGAAAAAAATAATCAAAATTATTAATAAATAAAAAATAAAATGTTTTTTTTTGCTGATTTCTTCCCGTTACTCGTTGTCGGTTTCTTAATCATTGGGTATTTCTTACCAAGTAATTAATTTATTTAATTGACTCGTAGTTTCACGATCGGTTGCCACCTGACACCAAGGTCGTGAATTTCTTAGAAGACAAGAGCGCTGCTGTTGACTATCACGGGTTCATCTCCCGCCTTTTCTAATGAGCATTCTGACCTGAATCCCGCTTACAACTTGGAACCTCTGCTCCGAATATTAGAAAGAAGCTCCAAGCTGGGCGTTAATTTACCAAAAAATAATAAATCTTATTTTATAGAATTAATTTTTAATTATATCATTTTTGACAGAGCTCCGTTATAAGCGATTTCAAGCAGTACATCATTGACACAAATTTAACATTTTTACTGCCGGGTGCTATAAGCACGACTGATCTTGGAGAGCGGTCATTTTTTTTTTCTAAAATAAAATCTAATGAAATCATTTTATTACTTGTTTTTTTTATTTATATTCCTTTATTTAGTTATAAAAAATACATATTCCTTACAACTAGTATATGACATTTTTAAATACATAATAGTTAAATTTATAATGATACCAATTTAAAAAGAGCAATTAGGCACAAAACACACAAAGAAGAAATTTAACACCAAGAAAAAAATTAAATACATTAAAACTTAAAAATGAGACCGAACGTACACTATACCTGTACATTGGTTGCGGAATTTGTGAAAATTATCTGAGTCCTTCATGACTTGCGGCAAGCTATTAAATATTTTCAAATCCTTTTAAAAAAATGTGTTTTCGGAACCCCTTGGTAATGTTTTATTAATTCTAACATTTGTTTTGTCTCTCGTTGGGTACCCATGTATTTCACAGTTGTAAGCGGCCTGGTCACACAAATATTTTGGAAGAAGTCCACCTCTCAGTTTGTAAACAAAAAAAAGTGTATTTAAGGTGACCCTCTTTCTAATTGATAACATTTTCATATCTTCACGCATCGTCTGGTTGGTATATTCAAAGGATATTATGAAAAATCTCGTAAAAAAAACACATCAATCTTGTTTTAAAAAATCTAACAGAGATAACACTTTATAAACTAAAAACAACTCCATCTTTACACAAAATACAACAATAAGTTTGAATACAATAGAATAATTTAAAATTTCAGCCTAGAAATACGTAAAACGATATTCGAGATTACACTGCTGCCATGAAAACTGACAATCCTATATCAGAAACACATGGCATGCGAAGTTTTTTTTAAGTAAATCTGTCTATATTCGATAATATCAATAAACTGATTCATCATCCAATACGTTTCAATTTTCAAATTATTTGAATTCGTACTAAAAATTATGAAACATACATAAATGTTAGCAGTTAACTCGCTCAATTATATGGCCGGCCCTACGGATATGGCAACAGAGAGCGAGTATACTCGCTGAAGGCACCCAACCGGTTAACGTGTATGTTTTTGTTTTCAATAAATTTATTTTAAATTCAAATTGAAGAACGTGTCGACGTTACATGTGATAACAATAACATTCATAAAATTATTTAGATCGAATCTATCCTTTGAATTAAATCTTGACATTTAAGAACAGATAAATCTCCGCTGTGAATAATTAACAGTAATTGTGTGTGAAGTTTATCGCAGAACGAAAAGTAAGTGCTTAAGTACGAGATTCGAATTCTTTTGTTTCGATATAACAAACAATAATGGTTGAAATACCCTTTTGTGATATCTCTCCGTGTCATGAAGTAACGGATTTTGTCAATTAAAATCTTTTGTAGCAATCTACAGTTAGTGACAAACGCAGTTCGCAACTAATGGTGATGTTTTTCAATTCCACAAAAAAAATTGATTCTATGATTAAATTCATACGCTACAGTTCATACGGTTCAACTCATACGGTTCAACTCATTTGGTTCAATTCATATAGTTCACAAATATAAATATTAAAGTTTCAATCATAGGGATTGGTTTTGTGGCAAAATATATTTACATCTTTGCTGATTTTTGGGATGCCACTTGGGCCTTTAAATTGGTAGTTTCCCTTGTTTACCACTTTAAGTAATTCAAAAGTTTGATGTAGAAATTAGATCACTAAGAAGAATGTGCGGGAAAACGTTGTATGATAGAATACCGAACGATGAAATAAGATAGAAATGTAAAGCAGATGACTGCATCATGGATAAAATTAAAAAAGGATCCCTGAGATGGTTCGGACATATGCAACGAATGTCTCAGAGTAGAATGGTTAAAAAGTTGTACACAAGCAGCGTGAGTGAAAAAAGAAGCCGAGGACGACCGAGGAAAACATGGCATGACCAAATTAATCAATGAATAATCGACGTGCGTGCATGGTACGATGTATGAATGTAGAGGAAGCCCGAGAGGTACGCTAGGACAGAGCATTGTGGCGGTTAGTTAGTTAAAAATGTTATTTTGATATATTTTTCTGAGCTTACATGGATTTCTTTTTCACAATTCTTTCATACATACTCTACAAATCTTTCTGAATTTTTTCGATCCATATGATATATAAAATTCGTTTTTTTTAGATAAACTAAGGTTTGTATCGTTTTCCCGGTGATGAAGGTGTACAACCTTCGAAACATATCAAGAAAAATAAACTCAAAAGTGGAAAAAACAGTTTTTTCATTCGTAAAAAATAAAATTCGTTACTGACAACAAGAATTTATCAAAACTAACTAACTAACTAACCATCACGCCTTCTCTTCGAAAGGGTAGGCAGAATGAATGGACTGCCACACTTTTCTTTCCTGGCGTATTTCTTAACACCTGACGATGCCAACATTAGTTTTACAAGAGAATAATCAAATGCTAAGTCTGGTCTGTTTTATTGTACGGGTGTGAAACTTGGACCCTGAAAGTTAACTCAATTAACAGATTGGAAGCATTTGAAATGTGGCTCCATCGCCGAATGCTCAGTTCCCTGGACAGACATGGTTACCAATACCGAAGTCCTGAGGTGAGCTAGAGTTGACAGGGAATTGTTATCAATCATCAAGGTTCGAAAGATCTCACATCTGGGTCATATACTGCGTGGGAAAAAATACCACCTTAGCAAACTGATATTGGAGGGGAAAATTGAGGGACGCCGAGGGCCCGGAAGGAGACAAATGTCCTGGCTGCGAAACGTGAGGGAGTGGACCGGCATCCGAAGTGTGGAGGAGCTGTTCCGAGCGGCGCAGGACAGGGACAGGTTCGCCGAGGTGATCGCCAACATTGGGGGAACCCAACAAGTTTTACAAAACAGCTGTTGCGCCATTTTTACATACCATTTAATATTATGTCAGTGTTCCAAATTAAACAGTTAATTATTTAAAAATATTTAATTTTTAATGTGTCTTTTAAGTTGTTATAGCGGTTTTAATGACTTCGTATATTTACCATAACTGTAAAATTTAAAAAAAAAACTTTATGGTTAGCAATTAAGAGAAAAAAGATAAAATCGCAGACAGGTGTTTCAATTTTTAATTGTTTAAAATAGCTGATGTTTATGGTTATTATTACTTTGTCGTAGTGGTCTGCAATTATTGTTTTCGTATTATTTGTTGAAACTGGGTCATAAAACAGCAGCGGTACGTTAGATTTGATTATCTCATATGTTGTTTCTCCGTCTATTATTATACCCGGTATATATATGAGGGGAGGACAAAATATTCGTGGATTTAACTGATCTAAAATGATTTCAATCAAATAAATATATATATATTTTTAAATAGTCCATTGTTTTGACCGAAACACTATGATAACTTCACATTTTAAACTGTTAAATTTAATAATAATAAAAATTGTATCACAATTATATTTCATATTACCTACGCGACAGCTTTTTCATCAATCTATGTCGATATAATCATATAATTGTAACACCTGATGACGTCAACATAGGTTGATGAAACAGCTGTCGCGTGAAATGAAATACAATTGTAATAGAAAAACAAAGTTATTTAATTTAACTTTTTTTTTTGTATACCATACAATAGGTCATTAAAACCCAATTATTGTATACAATTTGTTTTTACCTATTATATTGATATTGAAGGTCCTTAGATCAATTACTGGAAAAACTCTCCGAGATCGTGTCCGCAACGTAGACATAAGAAAAACTTGCGAAATAGAGGATACCGTTTGGTGGAGTAGATCCAGAAGAAGATACTGGAGGGACTATGTAGCCCGAATGGATGGTGACAGACTTGCATATACAGCCGTTTACAAAATCTCCTCCGGACACCGCCCACCTGGAAGACCGCCTAAGAGATGGAAGGACAGCGGGACCTCATCATCCGACGTGACATAATTTCTGTGTCACAGATCGTCAGATCTATTAAAAGAAGAAGAAGAATATTGATATTGGTTAGAAATATATCGACTGAAGCAAAGATGGCAGTGCACAATGGAGTTCTAGTGCCGACCCTTATGTATGGAAGTGAAGTTTATAGTTGGCAGAAGAAGGGTGGAAGTAGGATAAATGCCGTAGAAATAAGGTCACTAAGAATAATGTGTGAAAACAATGTATGATAGAATATCATCTAATGATGAAGTAAGAAATGAATGTAAGACGGATGAATGCGTGATAAATAAAATTAAGAAAGGGTCACTAAGATGGTTTGGACATATGGAACGAATGGATAAGGGAAGAATGGTTAAACAGATATATTCAAGTAGTGTGAATGGAAAAGAAGTCAAGAAAAGCCAAGAAAGGCATGGTATGACCAAATTAATGAATTACAGTGGTAGTTATGATTTTCCATCTACAGGTTTTCAAATAATACTAAAAATATATATATTTCGTGTCTTATTGAATATTGTGTCTTTGTGCCGCGATTAATTTGACCTCTCCCTGTATAGAAGTGAATTTGCATATTTTTTATTCAATCGTGTTCCCTGAGATCATGAGAATATTGTCTTCAGGTGGCCTCTACGTTCCCATGACTTTGATAGTATAAAGTTACATTTTTCTTTGCATTAAAGTGTATCGGGGTAATGTGCACATCCAATTGATTATCGTTGTTGACGTTTTACAAATGAAATTTTTATTTATAAAAAAAAACTCCTATTAGAGACAACTCAAAAGTTTAGAATGCAGTTTGTGCTTTAGAAACATGTTGTGATTTTTTTTTTCTGATGCTACAGTGTTAACGCTTGAAGCTTGTCTTGGGTTTTGTGATTGATATGTTCAGCTTCGTTAAGGATTATTAAATATTTATAAATCAAAATCACATCATTTTAAATTAACATGATATCCAAATATTTATTACGCAGAATATGATGCATTATCAAGGCGAAACATTGCATTCCCATCAAATACAGTAAAACTTCAAGAAAACAGATATTCATTTATATTTTTTTGTATACAACAGGTCGTTTGAACCCAATTACTATATTGATGGTTGAGGTATTAGTTTTGTAAAACTCCATATGCATTAATAAACACGATTGTTTAGTGGTTTTACTTGGATTTAATTTATATAAATTATATAAATTGTGAGAATGCCCTCGCAAGGCGAAACAAATTTGTTACAATTTTTATAATTTATATAAGAAAAGTCCAAGTAAAACCACTAAACAATCGTGTTTACTATTATTAACCAATTACTGTATATAATTTGTTTTTTTAGCTATTATACTGATTCTCATGACATGTGATAGGTAGCTTATTTATCGCCATTTTATTTTCACTTCAATTCTATACCAGACCAAAGACAGTGTGACCATCACACTGCCATCACCGGGAATCGAACCCGGGACCTTCCGTATGGAAATCAGAACCCTAAACACTTTGCCACGAAGGTCGTCATTGATTAATAATACACAATAGTAATCTTTCTTTTATATTGTTTCTTGGACTATGACGTAAAACGTCATATTAAACAATTTATGCGAATAAAAATCTGTTTTCTAGAAGTTTTATTGTGATTAATGGGAATGCCTTTCGTTTAACCTTTCTAAGGCATTATCAAATATTTGATAATGCCTCAGAAAAGCGAAACAATTTAGTCCCATAAACTACAATAAAATTTCTAGAAAACAGAAGTTTTCATTCGTATCAATTATTAAACATCTTTCTACTACAAATGAAGATAAAATATCTTTGAAAAATGTTAATAAACTCGTGTAAGTAGAATAAAACTACGGTGGAAGGATGATCTGAACAGACACGCCGGAATAACTTGGATGCAATCTGCACAAGACAGAGTGACATAGAAGCGAATGGAGGAGGCCCTTGTCCAGGAGTTGACGGGAATAGGCTGAGGAAGAAGAAGAAGTAGAATACCATATACGTAGCTTGAGTTTATATTAATACAATATTAGAAATTACTACATCAGTTAAAAAACAATTATGAATCAAGCTTTTATAAACTAGCATTTTGTACCTTTGTTTTATATTGGATATCTCACCAAGTGAATTCGCGTATTTTTTTCGTTTTCACTTATTTCCATGTTTCATACAAAAGATCATATCATTTTATTACTCAATACAAATTAGACATTCAAAATAATTCAATACAAATTCTAAATAACTAACTGTTTTCTATTATTAAAAGTAGAGTGCTTTCCCAGATAATCCAAGAAGACGAACAATTTGACTTTAGACATAAAATCGGCATGTTTATGAAGCTTGGGAACCTTTCGTTCTCTCGGTCGATGTAACAATTCTATCGAAATTTGGACAATGGATTCAGTAATGACTAATCTTGATAGTTTGGCAAGAATGTTTTTATTTGCTATCTCTGATCTTGGCCATGCAATTTTATGACTTATTTTTAATGAAAATAATTTATATGAAGGAGTATTGTTACATATTTTTTAGTATCACCTTTTAAAAAAAAATTCAAGGGTCACTGCGGAGGTCAGGATATACGTTTTTTTATAACACGTTATTTTGATATAATTGTGTACAACATTTTTTTCTTCTATATACGCCATACTTTGTGTTGCTATGATGGTTAATTTCTCTTTTTCTTTTTTATATACTTTGTATATACAACACTTATATTAAAAAAATAAAATTACATAGACATGTTTCGGACAAACAGTCCTTCTTCGGTGATACATATTATAAAGATACATTTTTAAAAATATTATAAAATTGTTTACATGAACTGACAGATGCTATAAAGATTTATTTTGGCACTTTCTTCTTCAAATATTCTTTTGTTATTTCAAATATTTAAATTAAATCATAATATTTGATATAACAAAAGCATAAACGTTCCAAAATAAATCGTTATAACATCTGTCAGATCATGTAAACAATTTTATAATATTTTTTAAAATGTATCTTTATAATATACTCGTATATCACCAAAGAAGGACTGTTCGTTCGAAACATGTCTTTGTTATTTATTTTTTTAATATAAGTGTTGTGTATACAAAGTATATAAAAAAGAAAAAGAGAAATAAACTTTTTTTCGACTATTAAGTGCAGCATCTATTTTGTTCCCAGCACCAACTTTCATTTAAAAGTATTTCTCCATTTTTCCGATTCTTGTAAACATGCTTCCCAGATAAATAAATTCGATAGCTTTCTCCGAATTCTCGCCGTTCCCATTTGTGTCACTGGTATAAACTCTTCTTCTTCTCGGTGTGGAACTTGACCTCCTCCATAACTGACTTCTATCCCTGGTCATTTCTCTCCGTTTTCCAGATCTTTCCAATTTTCCCCAGTCCACGCGGTCCACCCATCTTTTTCTTGGCCTGCATTTTGTTCGTTTTTTGCGCGGCACTCACCTGGACATAATTTTTGGTGTTCCACCCTCTGGAATTCTTTCTATATGGCCAGCCCACCGTAGACGTTGAGACTTACAGAATCTCACTACTGTTTCCTGGTTAACCAGTACTTCAAATTCAAGATTTCTTTTGATTTTGTAAGAGTTTTGTCTTGTTAGAGTTAGATTTTTAATTAAAAAATGGAAACTGGCTTTTAAATTCGTTAGTCGAATAAATAATGGTTCGTCCAGTAAAAAAAATCAGCTTCTATTGAATTAAAAATAAAATTTTCGATTGTAGGCTTTATTTAATTCCAAAATTATGTTTCCGATACTTTCAACTTTTAATTGTTTCTTAAACAATGATCTCAAACTCCATATTAAGTAATTAATACGAATGAAAACGTCTGTAATCTAGCAATTTCATTCTATGTTTATGGGAATGACATGCCTATCATATGATAATTCCTTAGAAAGATAAAACATGTCATTCCCATAAAATATTATTTTTTAATTTAGAAAACGGACATTTTTATTCGTATCAATTAGTTCTAAACTATATTTCATTACATTTGTTAATGCCTTCGAAAGGTGAAACGTGTCATTTCCATAAATACTGGTGTATGTATTAAACTATATTCAATATAATGAGAAATTTCTTCTTGTACTAATTGATTGCATTTTTGTTTTGTTTCAGGTAAGTGCTACCAACAAAAAAATCTCTAATCTCACATGTCCCACACCCCGCTGATGCGAGCGGTAAGAGGTATGACAAATCATTTGCTTTATCAGATTCTTAATAAGGCCAAGATGAAAAAAACCAGATCTGGTATCTAGATTTAGGTAATCTGCATCTTTAAACAGATGCTAGCAGTTGAAAGACCAGCTTTTGTTTTTGACTGTATATAATTTAAAAGATAACAACTTCACACCTTAACCTCAATACAAGTATTAATAAAATCTATTCACGATAAAAAATTGTATCAAGTTAAACTGTCAACTAAAAAAAACATTTAATTTTCAACAACACAACTACATACTCGTAGATACAAATTTAAAAATTATAGTGGTGTTCATTATTGAAGAAATGTCATATTTCTAGAAGTTTTATTTATTACTTTATTTCTAAGAAGTTTTATTTATTGCATTATTGTATTATAATTAAAACGAATGAATTCGTCAGTTTTATAGAAGTTTTTTTACTATATTTTATGGGAATGACATGTTACGTTATTGTAATTAATACAAATGAAATCGTCAGTTTAATAGAAGTTTTTTTTACTATATTTTATGGGAATAACATGTTTCGCCCTTCTAAGGCATTGATAAAGCCTTAGAAGTGCGAAACACGTCATTTCCATAAAATATAATAAAACTTCTAGAAAACTAACGTTTTCATTCGTTTTAATTATTTAATATGGAGTTTTACATCATTGCTCAAGAAACAATAAATACATTATTGTACATAGACGTGACATGTTTTGTCTTGTAAGACTTAGATTTTTAAGTAAAAAATGGCAACTGGCTTTTAAATTCGTTCGTCTAATACATAATGGTTCGTCCAGTAAAAAAATGCAGCTTCCATTGAAACAGAAAATAACATTTTCGAATGTAGGCTTTATTAAATTCCAGTAAAATTATATGTCTACCTTACCGATACTTTTAAACTTATAATTTGTTCTTGAACAATGATCTAAAACTCCTTATTAAGTAATTAATACCAATGAAAACGTCTGTTATCTTAAAGTTTTATTATATTTTTATGGGAATGACATGTCTATCATTTGATAATTACTTAGAAAGGTAAAACATGTCATTCCCATAAAATTTATATATATTTGTTTACATATAATAATTTTTTTAGAACCCGGTCATTTATTTCACATTACTGCTAAACTATATTTCTAGGGCAAAATTACATTTCTTATACTTTTTCAATTAAGTATATTATTTTTTAAATCTACGAGATAAGATAAACAAGTCATAACAGATATACATCTTATAAATGGGGGGATACAACGCCAACTATATTTAATTATTATAATTTCGGCCGTTTTTTAAGTAAGCCTGAGCATCTGTCAATAAAGTTTAGTTCGCAAATGTTTGTCATTCTCACTACAACATTTGTTTTATCGCTCCTTTAAATGTCGACTTTCGTGGTAAATAAGAAGCATTTGCGGGAAGTTCTGATATTCTGTTTTAATTGGAAGAAGAGTGCAGCTGAAGTGCATAAAATGCTTATGAAAGTTCATGGCGATCATGCCCCATCGGATAAATCCTGCAGAGAATGGTATAGACGCTTCAACCTGGTGATTTTAGCGTTGACGGCAAAGATCGCCCTATATGATCAAAAGTTTGACCGAAAAATGGACTCATCGAACCGGGTGAATCGGTTTCGGGGGAAGTCTACCAAAAACAACTAATAACTAAAACTAACTAACTAACCATCACGCCATTTCCCCGGAGGGGTAGGCAGAGAGGATGGATCGCCACATTGGCCTGTCCTGGCATACCTCTCGAGCTTCCTCTACATCCATACATCTTACCATGCACGCACGTCGATTGTTCCGACTTCGAATGTGGCCGCCTTTTAGTAATTGATTAATTTGGTCATGCCATGTTTTCCTCGGTCGTCCTCGGCTTCTTTTCCCACTCACGCTGCTTGTGTACAACTTTTTAACCATTCTACTCTCATCCATTCGTTTCATATGTCCGAACCATCTCAGGGATCCTTTTTTAATTTTATTCATGATGCAGTCATCTGCCTTACATTTCTTTCTTATTTCATCATTCGGTATTCTATCATACAACGTTTTCCCGCACATTCTTCTCAGTGATCTCATTTCTACGGCGTTTATCCTGCTTTCATCCTTCTTTTGCCAGCTCCAAGCTTCACTTCCATACATAACAACTAATATACTTAGGAAATTGAAAATAACTTTGTTTAATCCACAATATATTTTCAAAAAATATTAAAAAAACATGACATGTTTCGGAGGATACCTCCATCTTCAGGTGTAAAAATATAATAAAAACTAAACAATGAAAGACTAATATAAAAACGCATTTAAAATTCGATTCCATAATTCAAATTGAAAAATTAACCTAGGCTATTTGTTATAAGTAAACTAATGCGATTAAAGCAGGCGCTGGCTGAAAAACGACCGGAATGGGGTAACAGGCACAGCAACCGATTCTTCCAGAAAGATAGGAAAAGTAGTGGCTAACGATGGACAATATTTTGACTGCTGTTTTTTTTTTTTTTTTTTTACTTTTAAATAAATGCGATTTTCATGCAAAAAAACGGACCGAACTTTCCGAAACACCCAATATGGATGTTGAGTAACCAAGAAAATATTGATTTGACGGTTCTTTTTATGCCTTCAGGGAGACGGTGTGCTGGTTAGTAATAACCATAATGGACAGATAATTCGTCCAATCTATTTACATAAGTCAATAATTTTGAACAAGACTAATTATATGGTTTTATTTTAATTTTTATATTCATGTACACACCAATAAAAAGATTTTTCGTTTTCTAATCCGCCTTTCTAATTACTTTTCTGTGGCATTAATCTAAGTTACAGCCTCTTATTGGGTAATAAAATAAAAAAATAATTGTATTTATTACATCCTACGACCATCTGCGTAATAATCTTTATATGGACACTGGTAATATCCCGGCTACTGTTACGATATTTAATTACCCCAGTACTTAGAAGTTTATGACTACTTTCACTTTACTTAAAATTTTAAACGTGTTTTTATGGACTACAAATTTATCATTCTATTCGAGAGTAAACATATATTATCAATCAATTTATTTATTCAAAAAATTATAAACATTACAGAGTAACTAATCCAATTCGTTTATAATCACAATATCATCATCATCATCATCATCAGCCTTCTGTCATCCACTGCTGAATGTAGGCCTCTCCCAAAGCCTGCCACCGCCTCCTATCCATTGCCGCTCCCATCCATCCATGTCCAGCAATCGTCTTCAGATCGTCGGTCCAGCGGGCAGGGGGACGTCCAACTCTACGGAATCCTGTGCGCGGTCTCCACTCCAGAACCCGTCTTCCCCATCGGCTGTCGGTTCTCCGACAGATATGGCCAGCCCACCGCCACTTCAGTTCGCCTATCCGTAGAGCCACCTCAGTCACCTTGGTTTGTTGTCGAATAAATTCGTTTCTAAATCTGTCCCTCAAGGTTATTCCAAGCATGGCTCTTTCTATGACGCGCTGGGCAACCTTGAATCTGTAGACTAGACCTTTTGTCAATGTCCACGTCTCGGCTCCGTACGTCATGACTGGCAAAAAATCACAATATACAGAAATAAAATTAACAATTTTTAAAAAAATAATTACAAATAATATAATAAGAAAACAAATGAGAGCAAGTAAGAATGAAATAAAAACAGGAGACAATTAATGAAAAAAAAATCGAGAGCAGTTTGGTAAAGATAAACATTTTTGTACAATAAGAAGAGAAGCAAATAGTAATTTAATACATAAGAGATAGATGCTTTCTGAGGGTAGCCTCACTATCGTGAAAAATGTCCACATCTGAAGAGACGCGGTTTAATAGGATTATTGCCCTGCCCACGGGCATTATCTTAGGTAGATTGTGGCAGGTTTTCAAAATAAGGCACCTTTTCAAAATATCGCAAAAAATATAAACAACGGTTATCTGATTGCTAATGTCAGATGCAGCTCTCATGACTAAAAAAATTCTCAAAGCGCCCTTGAGGTGAGCTATTCACGAAAACGGCGCTACACTGCTCAAATTAACCTAATTATTTTTATTTTATTTTATTATTATTTAGTTAGGACATATGGAACGAATGAACGTGAAAAGAATGGTTAAAATGTTGTATACAATCAGTGTGAGTGGAAAGAGAAGCTGTGGAAGACCAAGGCAGCTGTGGCACGACCAAATTAATCAAATAATAAAAGGCGGCCACTTTGAAATCGACGAGCGCGCATGTTAAGATGTATAAATGTGTAGGAAGCTTGGAAGGTATGTCAGAACAGAACGGTATGGCGGTTCACCCTCTCTGCCTACCCCTCCGGGGAAATAGCGTGATGGTTAGTTAGTTAGTTAGTTAGTACTAATATACATATACATATGTGATATGGAGTCCTCACGAGGCGAGATATTCCGTTATCCTGGAGAAGGTTCAGAAAACAAAATCTGAGGTATCTCGACATGAGGGAGTATGATATCTATCCGTGTCTCTATCCCACGGCATTTCTTTTGGGAATGCTCGGAACCAATTCTCTACAGCTTCGAAGAGATGGGCATCTCATAACCCATTTCTGTATATTAATCAGGGGATATTTCGAGAACTTGGCCGTGCTGGAGGGTGTTGGTTCTTTTTGTCCCTGATATCCGACCTACCGGCCGCCAGAACCAATCTGCCTCTGGTGACACCGGTGGGAAGAGAAATTAGTCTGATTAACGCAGTCTCCTCGGAGATCAACGTCTTTCATATTAGTGAAGGTACGTTCAGGGGACAAATACTCTCGACTTTAGAAAGTATTTTGTCTTCCCAATGTCGAACCATCTCTAATCTCAAAAGATGCCTTAAACATGTATGCTGTTTGTAATATATTTTGAGTAAATAAACTGTTTTGATAAGGTAACCATAACCGCTTTCAAGAAACAAATTTTTTATGTACAATATTTTGGAATGATATTGTACATAAAAAATCGTCTTTAAAGTCCGATTTTTTATTAGGTATTATTGAATAGATAGTAACAAATGATACCAGAGAGCGGTGTAAAAAAACTGAAACGAATATTTATGTTGTAACCAGCGCGATGCAAATCTTGTGGTGATGTGAGATAAATGGATGTTATGTATTGTCACTACCAATGTCATACATCATCCCTAGGTAACGAACCGAAGTGTTGGCGGCTGTCAGTAGTATGTAGAGGCTCAGATTTTCAAAAGTTGTTCTTGAATCGTAAAAAAAATATTCTAGCCTTTGAATATTGTACAAAAATGAATTAACTTATATCCAAATTATGTTGGCAGTTGTTGTCAATAGTTACATTTCACTTATATTAATACACTTAGTTCAATACAATCATGCTTCTCCTCTTTCCGTGTCCTGTCAGGTCTCCCCAACGTTGACTATCACCCTTGAGTAGACCTCCCCGTCCTGGGCAGCTCGGATCAGCTTCCCCACAGTCCTTAGCCCCGTCCACTCTCGGATGTTTCTCAGCCTGGAAACCCGCCTTCTCCCAACACCTCGTCGACCCTCAATCTTACCCTCCAAGATCAGATGTAATAATGCGTACTTTTCGCCTCTCAGAACATGGCCCAAGTAGGACACCTTACGGACTTTGATGTTGCTTAGCAACTCTCTGTCAACTCTGGCTCTATTGAGAACGTTTGTGTTGCTGACCATGTCAGTCCAGGAGATGCGTAACATCCTTCGGTGTATCCACATCTCAAAAGCCTCCAATTGGTTCATAACATTGACTTTAAGGGTCCATGACTCCACCCCGTGTAACAGCACTGACCAAACATAGCATCTGACCATGACAATCATGCTAATAACTTTAATTAAAAGCATCTGTTTTCTAGAAACTTTGTTATATTTAATCGAAACGACATTTAATAACGCCTTAGCAAGACAAAATATGTCATTCGCTAAAAAAAAAATCAGTTATTTTGTATTAGAAAAAATATTGTAACAACACGCAAATTGATTATTTCCGGTTGTGTCTTGATATGACATTATAAACGTAGTACTTTTCTCTTATTAAGAATACTATCTAATGAACGTTAAATCTATTGTATCGATTTCTCTCACTCCTCACATGGCCGAAATAAAATTTTCCTCGATCTTCCTCTATTTCTGGTTCCATTTACATCGTTAACATATATTTTTTTAACATTCTTTCTTCATTCATTCTTTCCATATGTCCAAACCATCTTAGTGATCCTTTCATTATTTTGTTCATGACACCATCATTCGCACCGCATTCACTTCTTATATTTTCATTCGACACTCTATCATACACAGAGTATCTACACATTCGTCTAAGAGATCTCATTTCTACTGCATTTATTCTACTTTCATCCTTCTTTTTCCAGTTCCATGCTTCGCTTTCATACATAAGGGTCGGTAGAAGAACACCATTGTGCACTGATGCAGTCCACAATGGTGCAGATGCATGTGCAGTGATGAATGTTAATAAGTCCAAGGTAATGATTTTTGAAAAGGAAGAAACCATGACAGTCTGCAACATTAGCGTGAATGGTGAAAATTTGAAAGTAGTTGAGTTCGTGTATTTTGGTAGAATGTTTACCAAGCTTGAATATCTACGTAATTACAAACATGTTTTAAAAACTGGCCTTTAGATTATTATTTATTACCAACATGTTCGACAACAATGAATCGGAAAAGGTACTTAGATCGTAGATCCAACATATACCCCTTGATTAGGATCAAGAAGTCCGCTCTACGAGATCACCGGGGATATAGCAGATCCCCCGGGGTGTAGTTAACGATGTTTAAAAATATTTTATCTCGGACCAGTCATCTCCTAAAACACCGATCGTAATAATGATTATAAATAATTTAATTATTACTAGACGAAGAGAGATCGAAGAGAATATATTATAATATAACAGAAGTCATTTAATGAAACATCTTTATTCATCATCATCAGCCATTAGTCGTCAAGTGTTGGACAAAGGCCTTTCTTCCCGACTTCGACAACTCTCTATCCCTCGCCACTATCTGCCATTGACCTCTTGCTACTTTATTTTTTGTAAGGTAACATACAGCGATTGTTAATACACATACAAATGAACAAACTTACAGTTAAATAAAGAAATAGAAGACATAAAAGGTTACCCGGCCCTTACCCGAAGCTGTTATAGGACGCAGCGGCGCCCCTGTGTCAGCTTCGCTCAAACAATCCCGAGGCCCGCCCCCATCCACGCAGGACTTACATTAGCTGGAGAATGCACCATTCCAGAAAAAAAAAGCAAATGGAAAAAAGGGTATCTAGGCCACATTTAATCCAGTTTAATTTCAATCCACTTCTATGACCTAATCTAACAAAACAAGGCAAAATATGGTACATGATTTTATGGCCTATTATAAAATTGTGACAGTGTGTGGGATGGGAGAGAAAACTTGGAATGATGATGATGATGAGGGGGTGTCGGACTCCTCGCCGGGGGAGAGGGGGCACCTTTCCTCTTGGATCAATTTTCTTTTTAAATTATACACATTAAAATGTTAGGTTCCCTGTGTTCCTCCTGCTACTTGTTTGATATCATAATACTATCTTGCTTGTGGTCTGCCCGGATTTCTGTGGCCAGATTACGGTAGCCAACACTGGATGCATCTGGTCCACCGATTATCCGTTGTCTTCGCTATCATCATCAGCCATTAGTAGTCCAGTGTTGGACAGAAGCCTCACTTCCCGACTTTGACATATCTCTATCCCTCACCGCTATGTGTCATTAATCTATTATCACTTGTTTGATATCATAATACTGTCTTGCTTGTGGTCTGCCCGGATTTATGATTCGCCAATACAGGATGCGTCTGGTTCATCGATTATCCGTTGTCCTTGCTATATGGCCGGCCAATTCCACTTGAACGAAGCAATTTGGCAAGTAACATTCGCAATTTCGGTCCTTTCTCTGATCCATTCATTTTGTTTCCTGTTTCACAGATTGATGCTCAACATCACTCGGAGTTTCTGTACTGGTTCTTCCTGTGAACGTGTTTGTTTCAAACTAGTATGTCAGAACTGAAGGATGCACTTGTCAATTATCTTCACGTGGTTCGCGAATCGTTTGGATATTTAATCAAAATTTTAATGAATTTACAAAGTAAATTAAAATGTTAAGAATTATGAAGAACTTTCCAATAAAGATTTTTATTTCGAAAAACATTTTTTTTTCTAATTTAAAAAACTGTTTTTCTCAACTTTAATTTTATTTTTCTCGGCATGCTTTAAAAGATTTTACACCTTTATTATCGAGAGAACGATCTTAACTCAATATTAACTCATTATATCTTTTTTCCGATGATGAAGCTAATAAAGGTCTAGAAAAAACTATACAGTGGAATAACCAGTATTTAAATTCATCAAAACATCGTCATCGTATAATTCCAAGTGTTAATGCCTTAAGTTTAACATATTTCTTCTTCTGATTGTAGATCTTGCGATATGTTTATGCAGGATATCAACTTTCTTATTTTGTGATGAAGACAACCAGCCTTTTTTCCATCTCTTTATTCGTCGTCCTGGTGGTCGACGGCCCTCTGGAGTCTCGTGCATCACGATCTTAGGAATTCTTGCTAGATCCATTCTCTCGATGTGGTCCCTCCAAAATCGCCATCTCTGCCTACTCCATCTCACTGTGTCTTCAATTTTGTAGGATTTGCTAATTTCTTCATCGAATATTCTATCTCTAAGTGTTCTCCCCACAATAGGTCGCAATGTTCTTATTTTGCTACTCTTAAAAGATGTTTGGTTCTGACAGTGTCTGCTCTTGCTTCGATTCCGTATGTCATTATGGGCCTGATGCATGTTTTATAAATTCTAACTTTGCTTTCCACTAGCATATGCTTATTGTCCCAGACATTGTCCCTTAGGCATCCGGAGATAACTGCAGATTTATCAGTCTGTTTTTTAACTTCATTATATAGATCGCTGCAACTAGATATCTCTCCACACCCAGATATCTAAACTTCATGACCTGCTCTATGAGTTTATCGTTTACAACCAATTTTCATCTGAGAGGCTGTCTGGGTATTGTTAAACATTTTGTTTTGGCGACGGATAGCATCATTTTATACTTCTCAAACGCAAGATGGAACCTATAATGCATTCTTTGTAGATCGTCTTCACTTTCTGCCAGTATTGTTGCATCGTCAGCATAGCATACCATATTGATGAGTTTTTCTCCTTTTGATAAATGTTAAACATCAATGAAGAAAGAATAGTGAAGAAAGTAATATAAAAATAAGAAAATTTGTTGTTGTTGTTGAATTCCTCTTAACATCGTTACAGCGCTGGCCAAATCGATGCAATGAGTAGAAAAAATAGAAATATACATAGAACCACGTGAATAGAAATATGACAGTTTGCTATCATGTTAAGGTATTCATCTAGGAAAACCTGACACGAGCAAATCAATCAATTCTTTAAACATCAAGAGACGGAAAAATTGACGTGCGTACATGACACAATTTATGAATATTGCGATTAGTACAGAAGCTCTAAGTATAGAAGAGTGTAAATCTGTTCTTTCATTCTGTCTTTTCTCTCTGCCTTCTCCTTCGTGGAAAAGTTTTACAATAATTTTATGAAGTTATTATATATATATAACACTTAATGAAATAATTTTTGTACTTGGTATACAACCAATTTATTTGTGAGGATGAAGGCCTACCGGTTTCGCTTTATGCGAGCTTCCTCGGGGCTTTACACATACTGAGCATCTGAACATCGAGATACAAGTTACATCGGGGAGAGGCGGCTAATTTGGAAAGAGAGGGAGGAGGGAGAGAGAGGAAGGGATGTACATAATCAGTTATTAAGTACAGAGGAGGGAGGGGAAGGGTTAAGCTTGGGAATTACTACCGGGTGTTTACGAGGAATTGGAAAAATATCGTAGATGGGACTGTAGGATAAATTGACTTGATTGTTAATGATTTGGGCGTTGGAATTTAATGCATTTTTTATTTCGAGGGCCTCTAGATAGTTTAATCTGAGGCCCAATGTTTCCTTATGAAGGAACTTGGCTCCTGTTTGTTTGATGTTTACTTTTGAGTTTCAGTATTTGTCAAGCTTTGAGGAAGCTCGCATAGAGCGAAACCGGTAGGCCCTCATCCTCACAAATAAAGTGTTTTTTTACCAAGCACAAATAGTGTTTAAGTAAGTGTTAAATATGCCCAACCACCAAGTTATGGCTTTTTATCAAAGTTTATTATATTATATTTGATCTTCTTCTTCTTCTTCTTCTTTTTGTCCTGTCACACCTCCGTGGTGCATAGGGCCTCAAGGAATCTTCTCCACCCGACTCTATCGCATGCCTGATGCTTAACATCGTCCCGCGTTAACATCGTTATATGTGATTTTATTATTAAAAAAACATTTCTCATGTTTTGCGATAGACTACCGTTATAAAACATTTTAGAAAATAAGATTGACAAGTACAAATGACAAGTGAAAGAGAAATCAAGTTTTTCTTCTTCCTTTAAACCATGTTCAGTTACATCGTCGGTACGTTTAGTACAGAGATCCCCAAACTGTTTTGTCCGTAGAACACGTGTCGATTTTTCTGTTTTATGTGGACCCCATGCTTTCCTAATATTGAAGTTTTTTTACAAATTCGTCAACAATCTTGTTTTTGAAGCTGACACAGAGCTATTCACTGTGATAGGGCTTAATGAACTTCCTAACTGACCATCACGCCGTGGGTAGGAATACTGCTCTGTTTATCACACCACTCTAGATTCCTCTAATTTCATATATCGTAACATGCACGCCCGTCGATTTTTCCGACTTCGAATGTGCCGCCTTTAAGTGTTTGATTAATTTGGTGATGCCATGCTTCCCTTGGTCTTCCACGCCATCTCTTTCCACTCATACTGCTTGTATACAACATTTTAACCATTTATCAATTCGTTTCATATGCCCAAACCATCCATCAGAGCTTACTCTAGAAAAAATCTTTAAAACAAAAGATAATTAAATGATTTTACTTAAATCTCTTGATGGAAGTTCATTTTAAATAATAATTAAATAAAACGATGTTTTTAGACACTACAGTCTGGTTTAAACCGGTCTGTCGATGCCAGCGAGCCTGGCGAAAACGGTCGCTGTCAAATAAAGACAAAAGTGGAAGTAGTTAAATAAACATCGTTTTCTTCAATAATTTTTGAAAATAAAACAAAACAAATTGCAAATATAACATTTTTACATAAAATAAATTCACAAAAATGAATGTTTTAATGGGAGGGACAATTTTATAAAATATACACATAATTAGGGATGTTATGTCTATTATAAGAATGTATTACGTCAGTCCCTATGTAAGTACTATCTGTGAGGTGGATTAATTGCATTTACGAGAAGCCACAATTTAGGAGACGACCTCCCTAAATGGGATCCAGTCTCGTGGCCCCCATTTTTTTGTTGTTATGGAGCCCTTGCAGGTCGAAATCTACTTCTAGGGTTCGATATAGACCACTTTGGGAACATGTGGTTTAGTAGAAACATACTTTTCTCAACTGACACACATTTTCAAAATCATTCTAGAACGAGTGCTTTAGATATTGATTCAAAACATTCAAGCACACACAAGCTCCGTCTGTTTTAGACCGAATGTGTATCTCCTGGCGATCTCGCAAATCACATTATAACATGTTGTTGACCTTTCGAGAAGAAATGTTGATCTGAAATATTCCATACTGTAGCTGTAAAGTGAGATTTGAACCAACTAACTAAATAACTAACTTACCATCACTCCGTAGTAGGCTGACTTCTGCGTCTACCGCCACACTGTTATTTCCTGACATACTTTGCTAGTTTCCTCAACATTTTTACATTACGTCTTGCACGCACGTCGATGTCTCCGACTCCTCACGTGACCGACATTCAATATTTGATTTTTTATCATGCCATGTTTTCCTTCTCTTCATTCATTATTTCCATATATCTAAATCATATTTATGATCCATTTATTATTTTGTTCATAACACTTTCATTCGCACAGCATTCACTTTTTATGTTTTTAACTTCTGGGCATGAAATAATAAAACCCTTTGCATTTAACAACGTTATGGTTATTAAAATTGATGCCAACTAGTTTCGCTTGGACCCAAGCTTCATCAAAACAGTAAAATAATTAAACAAAAAGCCATCATATCATAATAAACGGTGATGAAATCAGAGGGGGAGGGTGAGAGAGGTAAAGGATAAAATGTTTACCTTTGAAATAGCAAATATCTAGGAAATGCAAATTAACCTAATTAGGTGTATTAGGTACAAATAAATATTATTATTTTATATTTAAAAAAATTTCTGATTTTAAAAAAATGGTTTGGTTTGATGAAAAATTGTTGCTCTTGTAAATTTGGAGATATTTCTTGTTAAGTGAATTGTTTTGGTCAATTTGATTGTTGCCGCAGTTTATGATAGTTACTTGTGACACAAAATACGTTTTCATTCTTCTGATGTTAAAATAATACAAGTTTTTTCGTTTATAAAAATAATTTTGACAGGTGTAAAAATTAATTTTTCATTTGTTCCAATGACAATTTGAATAAATTCTTCAATAAAATTTTCAAGTTTTTGCTGGTGTTGGATTGTTTTAAGTGCCTTATTAAAATGAAAACAGTGGAATAAAAAATTAAATAAACACAAATGTCCGGATCGTCCAGCTGACGACAAGTGCACCATCTAAAAGAACATTATGTGTTAAATTATTTTTATGTGTTATTTTATTTTATATCTTTGAATTTTATATTATTTGTTTTAGATTTATTGTGTAGACGTTGAATGATCGAAGTGTGCGCGGGAGATGCCTATTGGTGGCGATGAGGTTCGCAACCCATCACACCGCGTCTCTCGCGTTGGCGAAAAGAGAAGGATGGAGTGCAGCATCGATTAAAGTGTTGCAGTCCATTCTTTCTGTCTACCCTTTCGGGGAAAAGGCGTGATGGTTAGTTAGTTAGTTAGTTATATTTATATTTTCAAAATGACTTACCACAAAGAGAGTGCTTAATTTCACAGCCACTCGTATAAGAGATCTCATTTCTATTGCATTTGTTCTACTTTCATCCTCAATTTCATGCTTCACTTGCATTCATAAATGAATAATGAAAACAAAAAAAATGGATACAAAATTTCTTTATTATCGTGTATTTAGTGTGCTTCCACTTGTGTTTAAGTTCGGCTGGTTTCGGCAGCTTGCTGCCATCTTCTGGTACCTACATCAAAATTTATTTGGTTTATACGAGTATAATAAATAATTGGGGTGGGGGTTAAACATTTCTTTTTCCCTGATTCTAAAAAATGTATGACCGTTATTTAAGTTGTATTTGAAATGATTCTATATAATGTAAATTTTGGGCTAGTTTGTTTACTATATAATTAAAAAGCAATTACTAGGGTGGCTAATTCTTGGAATTATTCTATATAATGTGATTTTTGTGTTTGATATAATTGAATAAAAGATGTCCAGAAGATGGCAGCAAGCTGCCGAAACCGGTCGAACTTAAACACAAGTGGAAGTGTTTTCATTATTTAAATGAACTTCTACCAAGAAATTTCAATTAAAAACATGAATTAATTCATAAATGACATAACATTAAAATGTTCAATATAGTTACGTTAAGTTTATTAAAATAACTATGTTCTAGTTTAAAATATAAACTTCTTCAATAAACCACTTTACAGATTTTCTTTCTTGATAGAGACTACATCCTAGGTTGAAACTATTTATTGTATTCCATATACGTTTAATTGAATCGGAAATTAACTGTTAACTGTCGTTTAAACCTACTTAAGCCTCTTTCTATAAAACAAGCAAACTTTCAGTATTTAAATAAACAGAAAACTTCGTTAACTGAGACATTGAAGCTACGCTAACTGACTTTAACTGAAGTAGCAAGGTTATTAATCGCCAATTAAATTCACTTTATAGAAACATTCAAGGGTTACCATTTCCCATTTATGTTATTGGAGAAAATTTCAAGATATTAGTTAGTATAAAGCAGTTTGTACAGTCTTTGTCAGTTGTTCATAACACCTGATGATGCCAAGATATGTTAGATGTCGCGACACTCATTTAAATACATCGTGATATATTATAACGTTCACGACCTTCGTGGCCGAGTGGGAAGCGCTTTGACTTCCACCCCAAAGGTCCCAGGCTCGATTCCCCGCGATGGCAGTGTGATTGTCACACTGTCTTTGGTTTGGTGCAGAATTGTGAAAATAAAATGGCGAGAAATTAGCTATATTTCTATCACACGTCACGAAAAACAAAATGATAGCTATAATACTCTTTACATCGATTGGGCTTGCGCTGTATTGATGTAAAGAACAATCCAACAAAATAATAATAATAATAAGTGTTCTAAATTTAAACATTGCATGATATTATTGAATTGTAGTGTTTCGGTCAAAACAATAGATTATCTAATCGGAATTACCTTTAAACTGACAATGAACTCTTCTTAGTTTTCTATAGTACACAACAACAGCAACAAACCCATATCCTGACCCACCTCTCTAGATTCCTCCACATTCATACAGCGAGTTATACACGCACGTTGATTCTTTCGATTTCTAACATGGGTGACCTTTAAAATTTGATTGACTTGGTCATGCCATATTTTCTTCGG
This sequence comes from Lepidostoma basale, assembly GCA_022606425.2. NCBI lineage: Eukaryota > Metazoa > Arthropoda > Insecta > Trichoptera > Lepidostomatidae > Lepidostoma > Lepidostoma basale. The sequence continues at coordinate 123,353 of JAHDVF020000061.1, read as the reverse complement.
TCTCTCGTCAACACCGTACTCCATTCACATCGTTAACGTATACTTTCTTAACCATTATTTCATACGTTCTATGTGACCAAACAAACGCAGTGATCCTTTCATAATTTTGTTCATAATACTTTCTTCCGCTCTTCATTTTTTTCAAAGATCAGAAACATTTATTGTAGAATAATTATTTTAGAAATTGGGTGGTGGTCAAGGCGACAGAACGTTTATCCTGATCCAAAGGACACGAGTTGAAACATAGATGCGACCAGATTCCTCATTTATAATAATTATCTGCTCATCTTGAAGATTATAGTATAAATACTAATTTCTTTGATATAAAACCTTGGCTTCAGTACGCTAGTGTAGAGTGAACTAAAAAATGTAAAGATAAGCGTGGGATTCTAGCATATATACAAGTTCCAAAAAATTGTCAGATATGGTGGTCATAAGAAGGGCGGAATGGGGAATGTTGTTAAACATAAAGTGATCGCTCAACCGCTTTATCGGTCGGTCATAAGTCCTGTAAGCGCCTCGGCCACCACATTCTGTTCCCAGAAAAACAATTTGCATCTTCGTCTCTATTGAGATACAATTAAGTTCTTTTATGGGTCTGTCGGTGTTCTTGTTATAAAAAATAAATTTTAAATAGAATAATGGAAGAAAAATAATAATAATATGAATAAAACAAAATACACCCGTTGTGCATACAACATTGTCCACGGGATAAAATGGACTCTTCCAATCGGGTTTGATTTATTCTCGCGTCTAGGGGCATCTATCACGCCTGTTCACATTCCCGCTGGTCCATATACAGCTTCCCCGGACGGTGATCGGCCCCGACATCAAGAGATGCGACAAGACAAAGCTTCCGCTAAGGACAAAGTCACGACTCGTCCACACGAGAAGTTCAAATAAAAAGCTTCTCGTAAATTAGTCAATACTGCCACAGATATATGGTGTTTCAAATATTATATATATTCCATTGTTCTGATAATCTAATGTATTCACTGAATTCAGCTGAACGAAATCCAATCTTCATAGATGGCGCTAGTGCGTAGATTGAAACTAACATGTGAAGTTTGGTGTTACAGATTAACATATATACAACTTCCAAAAATTTGGCAGACATGGTGGTCATAAGAAAAGGTGGAATAGGGAATGTTGTATTACATAAAGCGTGCGATTAACCCAACCAATGACAGGTCATAAGTCCTGTAAACACTTCGATCACCATATTCTGTTTCCAATTTGCATATTCGTCTCTATTGAGATACAATTAATCCTTGAAGTTCATTTAAAATAATGATTAATAAAACGATATTCTTTTAATAACAGCTTCTGCTTATTTATTTATTTCGACAGCAACCGGTATCGCCTGGCAGGCTGGCATCAACAAACTTATCGTTTTTTTCTTGGGATTGACGGACATCAATCTGAGTTTAATTTTTCTAATTTTGAGTTTATTTTTTTCGGTATGTTTCGAAGGCTTAAATCATCGGGATACAGATATAAATTTCTTCAGATAATTAAATATATATAATAATAATTATATTTTATATGTATAAAGTTTTATTCCAAGTGATTTTTAGTTTCAAACGGTTTCGACAACGAGAAGCCATCTTCTGGTCGAGTCAAAACAAAAAAATTAACTGGAATAAAACTTATTACATATTTTAGAGAATTTTATTTTATTATGTATTTTTTATATTACAAGTATTTAACCCCATTTAACAATTATTTTAACCCCACTGTTTCTTTTTAAATATATATTAAATTATATTTTAAAAATCCTATCCAAAAAAAGCTAAAGTGACAGTGCACAATCATATATGGAAGCGAAGCATGGAACTTTGCAAATGAAGGATTAAAGTAGAATAAATGCAGTAGACATGAGATATTTTAGATGAATTAGAGATGTGTCTCTACGTATGTGAGAAAAAATTATGTATTATAGAGTATCGAAGTGAAGTTGGTTAGGTTACCTGGAAAGAATGAATAATTAACTAACCATCACGCCGTCTCCCCGAAAGGGTAGGCAAAATTAATGGACTGCTACACTTTTCTTACCTGACATATTTCTCTCGCTTCCTCAACATTCATACATCGTGTCTTGCACGCGCGTCAATTTCTCTAACTCCTTACGTGGCTGACATTCAATATTTGATTAATTTGATCGTGCCACGTTTTCCTCGTCCTTCCTCTATTTATAGTTCCATTTACATCGTTAACAATACTTTTTTTACCATTCTTTCTTCATTCATTCTTTCCACGTGTCAAAACCATCTTAATGATCCTTTCATTATTTGGTTCATAACACCATCAGTCGCACCGCATTCACTTTTTAAATTTTCATTCGACACTTATCATACACAAAGTATGCACACATACGTCTAAGAGATCTCATTTCTTCCGCATTTATTCTACTTTCATCATTCTTTTGCCAGTTCCATGTTTAGCTTCCATACATAAGGGTCGGTATAAGAACACCATTGTGCAGATTCAATATTTGATTTATTTGATCGTTCCACGTTTTCATTGGTATTCTGGTTCCATTAACATTTTTACCATTTTTTACCGTTTACTTTTTTACCATTCTATAATTATTCATAAATATAAAAATGAATAATTATAGAATGGTAAAAGGGTATTTGTTAATGATGGCAATGGAATCAAAATTAGAGAAAGACCGAGAAAAACGTGGAACGATCAAATAAATCAAATATTGAATGTAGGCTACGTGAGGAGTCGGAGAAATCGACGCACGTGCATGACACGATATTAGAATGTCGAGGAATCGAGAGAAATACGCCAGAAAAGAAAAGTGTGGCAGTCCATCCTTTCTACCTACCCCTTACCGTGATGTAAAATATAAATATACATTAATTGTAGTCGAATATTATGTAATATATTAAAATAAATTTCAATTAAATTGTTAATGCATGGAGATCCTACATATTTTTATTGCTAGTTGTTACGATCCATGTAAGTCGTATGCCCGCCTTGTACTTCTTCCATATCCAATGTCTGGAACCCTTAACGCTGATTTATTCTTAACAGACCTTATGCTGACAGTTGCCTATTGAATCATCGTAGGATAAATAAGTGTATTAATCTTCCTTTTTTCTATAAGCTGTGTCTCTCGAAAGACGAATTCTTGTACTGGAACATGTTTTATCTACACTTATATGAAACAACAATATTACATACCAATATTTATACAAGGAGAACATCTTACAACTGAATTTCATCTTGTATATTATATATCGTGATTTGCAAATATACTACAGAGAATAAACATATCATTCAATGGCGTTACGAACAAGATAAATACGTTTATTTTAACATATTAAATATGGTTGGGGAAAAAGTAATTTCGTATTTTTCGCTTTATTTCAATGCTTTTTAAAAAGTGTTACAATCATCCGATTTAAGTCAAATATACGCCGTTCTGTTTAATCTACCGCAGAATTTTACTTTACAAACTAACCTTTCTGACGTCTACATATATGTAGAATATGTTTTTTCTTAATGTATTGTTCTTTTTTGTATAAAACAGGTTGTTTGAAGCCAACTATTATATACAATAGATTCTCGTGACATGTCATAGGTATCTAATCTATTGAAAATCGAACTGTGCGTGGGAGATGCCTATTGGTGGCGATGAGGTTCGCAACCCATCACACCGCGTCTCCGGCGGGGGTGAAAAGAGAAGGATCGTGTGGCAGTCCATTATTTTGGCCTACCCCTTCGGTGAGACGGTGTGATAGTTAATTAGTTAATATGTTTCGTTTTATTTCAAATGGATCGTTTTATTTCGAAGGTCGTCGTGGCAGATTGGTAAGAGCTCTGACTTCCATACTGAAGGTCCCGGGTTCGATTCCCGGCGATGGCAGTGTGATTGTCACACTGTCTTTGGTCTGGTGTAGAATTCACGTGACAATAAAATGGCGATAGATTGACTACCTATCACATGTCACGAGAATCAATATAATAGCTAAAAAAATAAATTGTATACAGTAATTGGGTTCAAACGACCTGTTGTATACATAAAAAATAAAAAAACTTCCATCAAGAGTTTTCAGTAAATCCTAAAATTATCTTTAAAAAACTTTTCTTGATTCATCAACATTCATATTTCGTGTTATGCACACATGTCAAATTATCATTTGGCCGACAATTATTATATTTCATAAATTTGATCGTGCCACGTCTTCGTCGGTCTTGCTTTATTTCTAGTACAGTTTACGTCATTTCGATATACTTTCTTTACCATTTATCTTCGTAATTGACAATTGTATTGTTGATTGACAATTATACGAGTATTTGTAAAATGAAACAGTTACATAACGTGAGAGATAACTTGAAAGAGAGAAAAACGAAAATCGCCATTATGCGTAGTGAATCGCACGCACAGCTTTATATAATACTACAATATATTAGTTATATACATATTTATGCTTGTACCACTTCCACTCAGTAATACACGTTTTATTTTAATGTTAGAAACATCGTGTAATTGCGTTATACGACGGTGAGAGACACCTTGTATTGTGAATATTCTAGAAAGTAAGTGACGGAAATGGAAAACGTTTTTACAGCACTAATGCATGTTGTGAAATTCTTAAGTATGTGTAAATGTGTGTGCTCGCGTTAATACCTTCAATTATTTTTTATATCATACCAACACCTGTGAACATTAATATACATAAAAAAATATTGTTTATTTTATCTAAGTTTAGACTACTGACAGCAAATATAATAAAATACAAAAATTATTTAATTATTTTGAATTAAAACGTCATTTTTCAAAAAGTTTTATTGGAATGAAATGATTCGTCACTGCTCTTTTCTGAAATACTTCATTCGCCTCCTCGACATTCATACATAGTGCCATCCACGAACGTCTGTTACTCCGACTCATGGCGTGGCCGATATTAATTTTTTTATTAAATAGTCCATTGTTTTGGCCGAAACACTATGATACCTTAATATTTTTAACTGTTTAAATTAAATAACTTTGTTTTATGTATCTTCTTCTTCTTTGCTAGCCTTTTTCCCTCCACTGCTGGATATAATCCTCTTCCAATTTCTTCCACTCGTCTCTATCCTCCCCCTTTTGTATCCAAGATTTTCCAACCCTTTTGATAATATCATCGGTCCATCTCACCGGTGGCCTTTCGACACTTCGCCTATTTTCCCATGATCTCCAACTGAGTATCTTGGGTGCCCATCTGTTGCCACCCTGTCTAGCCAAGTGTCCAGCCCATTGCCATTTCAATTTTGTCACTCGGTCCATGACGTCAGCAACCCTGGTGCGGCGTCTGATTTCTTCATTTCTTATGCGGTCACACAAGCTCACACCAAGTATCTGTCTTTCCATGGACCTCTGTGTACACTTGAGCCTGTGGACACTTTTTGCTGTAAGAGTTGTCGTCTCTAGTCCGTATATCATCATGGGCAGTATACACATGTCGTAGACCTTTCTTTTGAGACAAACCGGTATTTCATCATTTTCAAAGACGTGTCTCAGTTTACCAAAGGCAGCCCAACCCAGTCCAACTCTTCGAGGTAGCTCTGCAGTTGTATCACAATTTGACATTTGATGTATCACAATTTGACATTTGATATATTATTGTAACACCTGATGATGTCAACATAGGTTGAAGAAATAGCTGTCGCGTAAAATAAAATACAATTGTGATACATAAAACTAATTTTAATTTGAAAATTGACTAAATAGTCCATTTTTTTGGCCGAAACACTATGATACTTTAACATTATAAACTGTTCAATAAAAAAACTGTGTTTTATGTATCACAATTGTATTTTTTTTACGCGACAGCTGTTTCGTCAACCTATGTTGACATCATGAGGTGTTAAATTAATTGCTAATGTTTCGGCGAAAACAATGCACTAAAAACTTTATTAATCTCATTGTTAATTTTCCTCGGTCTTCCTATATTTATATAGAACGTCGTAGCACTACTTGCACTCGGCAAAGTGTCCAAGATCAATCCATGTATAAAATGTAATATATTCTAAACTATTATTAAACTCATTATTATAGAGCGTTGATTAAACATAAAGCTTTTACAACCACCAAAGCTCCCCTCAATAAAATATTCATTGCCATTAGTTACTTCTACCTGCATGAGTATCAGTACATAGGCCATATATTAAAATATGTAAATCGCTCTTGGCCCATGCTTCGTTTTACGGGGCTATATAATTTATTACGAACCTAAATAATTCTCCGCCCTGGTATCAAATTAGTTGTGCGTACGTATAATAATTCAATCAAATAAGAAATCAGAATATTTCCTCTGCCTCTCAAAAAACGTAATCTTCTTTACAAAAAAAAAAGTACGTGACTTGGTTATATACAGCTGTTGTTATTCTGAAGTTGGCGATCACTCTGGTAAACTCTTCCCTATCCTGCGCTGTCCGGAATAGCTCCTCCACAGTTGTGATTCCCGTCCATTCCCTCACATTGCGCAGCCAGGATATCTGCCTTCTCCCTGCCCCCCTGCGGCCCTCTATTTTTTCTTTCAATATTAGATGCAGCAGGCGATACTTCTCTCCTCGCAGAACGTGACCCAGATATGCAATCTTGCGGACTTAATCTGAAGTTAATAAATTATATAATCTATATATAAACATAAATGGAGGGTCCTCTTCTTCTTCTAATCTTTCTATTCAATGGACTCGGCAACCAAATCACAGATCTTTCTGATATTTTTATTGTTCATTAATTCGCCATCGTATCCTAAGCGTTCGCGCATCGTTCATCCAATAGTATTGAAACTTTCTACAGTTGTTGTTGGTACTCTTGGCATTTAAATGATATAAACTTCTTCTTTTCTTTTATGTTTGTAAGTTCGTTTTGTTGTTATCGCTGATCTTGGCGTTCAAATGACAGTGTATTATTCTTATTTGTTATGTTTGTAAGTTCGTTCCCTGTGCATTCGCACAATAGTGATGTGCCCGGCGATACAAGAAAAACTTTCCTTATCTAAAATTAAGTATAAGATTTAAAAATTTCGAATAAGATTTTCCGCCATGCAAAGGTATTATCAATTGATAATACCTTAGCAACTTAACTTTAGACTTGATAATGCATTGACAATGCGAAAAATGTCTCAATCGGTATAGAATAACCTACCTGCCTCTCGTGATGCCGGTGAGGAGAGCAATCAAGCTATTGAACATGATCGCTCCGGAGATAGGCATTTTTCATGTTGATGAAACAATGTTGAAGATGAAGATACTCCAAATTTGTGGAGTTTTCAGCCTCCTTAGTGTCGTACTTGTGTTCCTGGATCGATTCATTCTTCCAAATCGGCAACATGAATGTAAAAGTGAAATTAATTTTTAATTTAATAAAACTTCTTCTTCTTCTTCCTGTGCCTTGTCAGGTCCCCCCGACGTTGGCGATCACTCCGGCGAAAACCTCCCTGTCCTGCGCTGCCCGAAACAGGTCATCCACCGTCCTCATTCCGGTCCACTCTCTAATGTTGCGCAGCCAGGACATCTGTCTTCTGCCAACTCCCCGTCTTCCCTCTATCTTGCCCTCCAATATAAGTCGGAGGAGGCGGTACTTTTCTCCACGCAGCACGTGACCCAAATATGAGACCTTTTTCACTTTGACATTCGACAACAGCTCTCTCTTGGCTCCGGCTCTCCTAAGTACTTCGACGTTACTGACCTTTTCGGTCCAAGGTATACGAAGCATTCTTCTGTGTATCCACATTTCGAATGCTTCCAACCGATTCATTACGTTCACTTTCAGAGTCCATGTTTCACTTCCGTATAATAGAGCTGACCATATGTAAGCTTTTATCATTCTTTGTCGAAGTTTAAGATTCAAATTATCGTCACAGAAGAAGGGTCTCATCTTATTAAATGCAGCACGTGCAACTTCTATTCTACATTTCACTTCTGTATCTGGGTCGAGTGTTTTAGTAATGATACTGCCGAGGTATTTAAACTGGTCAACCATTTCGATATTTACTCCTTTTAGTCGCAAAGATGATCCAGAATAATCAAGTCTTCCAAACGACATCCACTTGGTCTTAGCGACATTTATTGTCAGACCCAATTCTTCTCCAGCCGTGTCAATCTTATTTAGGAGCTCTTGGAGATCAGGTATACTTTCAGCCAATATGACTGTATCGTCAGCATATCTGATATTATTTATAACGACTCCATTGATCTTCACTCCAAGGCTAGAGTTTTCTAGAGTTCTTTGGAAAACTTTATTGGAGTACAGATTAAACAATAGAGGTGACAGAATACAACCTTGTCGAACTCCTCTTTGTATAGCTATAGCCTCTGTATTTCCACTTCCATATCTGATCTTTGCCGTTTGACACCAGTAGAGGTTTCTTATGAAATTCAGGTCTTTGGAGTCAATGTTACAGTCTTTGAGCATCTCCATGAGTGTCGTGTGCCTTACCCTGTCAAACGCTTTTTCATAATCGATGAAGCATGCAAACACCTCTTTGCGTTGATCTCGACACTTCTGTAGCAGGACATTGACTGCCAGTAGCGCTTCTCTGGTTCCGAATGCATTTCGGAATCCGAATTGTGTGTCATCTAGATCTTGCTCGCACTTGTTTCTTATTCGGGCATGTATAATCGGGCATGTATAATAAAACATTAAACTAGAATACTTATTGGTATACTGGAAACTATACCTAAATACAATGTGCCCCATCTGATTATTCAAGTTAAAATTAATGAAAAACGATGTATCGGGAGATGAAGAGAATTTTCTTTTAAATCCTTAAGTTATAGTTGCAGCAAAATATCCCTGTTAACAGCTGCTATATTAAAAGTAAAAATAGACTTGATATTGTCCAACCGCCGATGGGAGAGGAAGAAGAAGAATAAGAAGAATTGTATTTTTTAACGACATGTAATTTACATAATTTATATTATACTATAAGTATGCCAAAATTCTTGTTGTCTCAGAATTCGAACATAAATTCAAATTTGAAAAAAAATCAAAATAATAATTCAAAATAATAAAATAAAAATCAAAATAAAAATTCTTTGACATATAGAATGGAATAATACTCCTAGCGGCTTCTAACAATATGTTGGTCGACAGCCTTCACATTGTGTTAATAAGGTAGTTTGCTAAATGCCGAAAATCATTCTCCATAGATGGCGTTAGTGGGTCGTTTGTATAGGTTAATTCTTGAAAAAATTCACTAGTGCAACCAAATCTACATAGATGGCTGACTGAAACTGCCACGTGAAGATAAATATGGATTTTGAAGTATATATACATCTTCCAAAAAATTTGTCATGCATGATCACAAATAACAAAGGTGGAATGGGGAATGTTGTAATTACATAAAAGCGTGCGCTTAACCCAACCAATGACAGGTCATAAGTCCTGTAAACACCTTGATCATCCATGTTCAGTTTCCAGTTTACGTCTTCGTCTCTATTGAGATACAATTAAAATAATAATTCTTATTTAAATACTCTCAACACAAGAAAATGAATTGTGTTTGAATGTGATAACGTATAAAATATTTTGAAAAACATTTTGGAATCCCCGAGTAAAAGGATCCAAAGCGAATCAATAATATTGTATCGTATATATAATTGTATTTTTCTTACTACGCTCCTGTTGCTGTCTAATATCCTGGGATCTGAAGCGATACAAGCCCGGGAGGCTGACGGGCAAGTCAAGTAAAATTACAGTAAACTCAAAAACATGACTAAAGAAACCCAATTTGAAGTCATAAAATATATCTATAGGGTGGTTAAAATATAGAGATAAATTTTATTCTTAAAAACAATAATCTTCAGTTTTTTTAACCCTTCGTAGGAAGGTTGCAAATATATATGCCACCACAAGTTAGGGTCATTTTCCTTGTAATTTCTATTTGAAATCATTTTTATATATTTCTTTAATTACGTATGTAGACTGTGGTCTCTATATATTTTGAGTCATTAGTGTTGGGAAATATTATTATTATTTGTTTATTTTTTTAAATTGATAAGACTAACACCGAGAATTTAAATCAATGGTATTAAAATTTAAAATAATAATAATTAGGCTAATTTGTACAGCGCCGTTTTCGTGAATAGCTCACCTCAAGGGCGCTTTGACAATGTTTTTAGTCATGAGAGCTGCATCTGACACCAGCAATCAGACGTCGAGTTGAATCGAGTTGTTTACATTTTATGCGATATTTTGAAAATGTGGGTTTTAAGATAAGATTTAAAATCTGTCGGATTGTCAATGCATCTGAGGCGTGCAGGAAGCATATTCCAGGCGGATGGACCTGCCACTGCGAAAGCCCGATCTGCGAAATTTGTCCGTGGGTGCGCTTTGGCTCAACTAATATGCCTATTGTTGAGGAGTTTGCTGATTGAAGCGTAGATTGCCGCAAGTTACGGCTATGAGCAATACAAAATTTTGATATATAGGCTGGTGCCATTCCGTGAAGCGCTTTAAAAACCGTCCAGCATAGTTTATACTGGATTCTTTCAGGACACTTGAGCCAGTGAAGATATTATATCGTCGGTTCAAAGGTAAAACTCATTAAGTGACATTTTGGTAAAAAAAAAAAATTGCAATTTCTGTATCAGACTTGTGAATTCTACGTCAGAAAATAATCACCAAGTGTATTTATTAAAGAATAACAGTTATTCTTTAATGAAAACACTTGGTGATTATTTCCGGACGTAGAATTCACAAATCTGATACAGAAAATGCAAAAATCTAATTTTTGACCAAAATGTCACTTAATGAGTTTTACCTTTGAACCGACGATATGTATTGTGTCTTTTAGATAATATACAATCTCCAGTGATCACAAAACAGCTCATTAATTTACAGAAATAATCTGGTTTTATCCAGGCTTTCTTTTCCCTATACCACCATCCGATATAAAAAAATATGTAAGGTTTTTTAAATTGTTCTTCCATTTCGACTGTGACCGGTTTCACCAGGCTCACTGGCATCCAGTCTGTCGATATATATTTTTTTTAAATCTTCTTCTTCTTCTTCTTCGATGGCCCTACAGCCCATATCGAGCCTTAGCCTCCAGTATTCTTCGCCTCCAACTCCTCCTGTCCTCCGCTTCGACCCTCCAGTCTGACACTCTTAACAATCTTGCCCCAACTCTCCCAACTTCATCCTCCCATCGCAGCCTTGGTCGTCCAATTGATTTCTATGAAATTGTCGCGACAGCTGTTTCGACAACCTATGTTGGCGTCACTATATATATAGTAAAAGTTGTTTGTTACACCTGATGATGCCAACATATGTTGGTGAAATAGCTTACGCGACAATCATAACAGTGTTTCAAAATGTAAATTTACAGAATTTAAACAGGTAATACAATCGTTTATTTTTTAATGTTTCTCTTGAATGCTGGACCACCCTGTAGAGAGCTATACCCCTCGGCCGGCAGCCACTCAGCTATAAACCTGATGTTTTAACATAATTTAAAAACATTGCCTTCAGTTTTCCAAAGCACTTTTTTTTGTCTTACCTTGTACTAAAATTGAACATACTTGTTACACGCGTAAATTCTTTAACACTTGAATATCGTTATTTTATGAATTCATACTATTTTGTTTTTTGAGTTCCATTTTATTTACAATTGCGATATCACTCTCATTTCTTGTTATTTTATTGTCATGTGTTGTCAATCTTAGCTAGCTCTGAAGATGAAATCCACATTATCACCAAATCATCACTTAAGAACATATTTTTTCAAATATCTTCCTTCTTCAGCTTGTCTTCATCCACTACTGGAAGTAAGCCGCTTCACCCCACGGCACATCTCTCAGTCTCTCGCCAGTGTTCTCCAGGCCCTTTCCGCCGTCCGCACAACATCATCGCTCCATCTATTTGGCTATCTCCCGATATTTCTCCGGCCCAACGTTGGCCTCCATACAGTAACCCTCTGGCTCCATCTTCCATCATCCCGTCGACACACATGACCAGCCCACTGCCACTTCATCCTCGCAATGCATATCCCTACATCGGTGACCCTGGTGCGTCTTCTAATCTCCACATTGGGTATATGTTCTCTAAACGAGATACCCAACATGAATCTTTCCATGACCCGTTTTGTAACTTTGATTTTGGGCATTGCTTTTTTAGTTAACGTCCATGTCTTGCATCCATGGGTCATCACAGGTAACACACACTGCTCCACCACTTTTGTTTTATTTTCCAGCAATCTGTTCAATAATGCGGTGACTATTATAACTTCTTACAGGTTCATCTTAAATTATTCAAATAAAAAAATATATTACTTTAATAGTTAATCTAGTGCTTGATCGAAAGATTTCCTTTCTACTTCTATTTTTATAAACAATTAAGTGTTGCATTTATCCTTGAAAATTCGTAAATGAATTATCAGAGGCCATCATTTTGTTTATTATCAAAATAGAAAAATAAGCTTTGATCGGGCACTAGATTAAATATTTAAAAAGTGAAATTATATTAATGACTTTAGATGAACCTGAAAGAAATAATAATGGTCACCGCAAAGCACCAATTGTGGATCAGGGTCCAACAAATATGGCGATAACTTCATATATAACTAAAAAATATACAACAACAACAAACCATCACGCCGTTTCCCGCAGGGTTAGGCAGAGAGAATGAACCGTCACACTACTCTATCCTGGCAAACCTCTCAAGATTCTTCCTCCACATTCATACAACGAGTCATACACGCACGTTGATTTCTCCGACTTCTAACATGACCAACCTTTAAAATTTGATTAATTTGGTCATGCCATGTTTTCCTCGGTCTGCCTCGACTTCGTACCCCATTTACATCATTAACGTATACTTTCTTAACCATTCTTTCTCCATCCATGCGTTCCATATGTCCGAACCAACGCAGCGATCCTTTCATAATTTTGTTCATAATACCTTCTCCCGCTCTACATTCCTTTCTTATATCAGCATTTGAGATTCTGTCGTATATCGTTCTAATATATATGTTTAATTTTTGTCAAATCAAGTAAAAACATAACATAATAATTTGATAGTGTTGGTTATATAAAATAAATTTAATTACTGACAAAAAAAATTGAAAATACTTGTTTTTTCATACCTCTGACTGCCCCTAACCCCTTAACTGCTTGAATGAAAATTAATATAATGTTTCAAAAATATATTGTCATGAGAATCAATATATTTTTCTGATGATGATGCTATAGCCGTGACATTGATTTTGTTCACGTTGTAATGGTGTAAAAAGCAATTGAATAAAATAATAATAAGGGAGATTCACTTATTTGATCTTACGTATTATTTTTTAATTCAGGCTGGTCAAAGATAATTAGTTGCTACAATGTATAGCAACGTGATTATAGAAACATAAAAATGAAAGCGGCAGTGTGTTAGGTATCGCGGGCTCCCGAGTAGCCAACTTGAAAAGGGTCTTATAGCCCAAAGGGAGACAGGTTTACTGGGTTTCAAACCGCAGCTGGAGCTAATGAGAGAACTCCTATCTCCATAAACATCACACGTAGGTATTATATACATATCCAGACATTATTTTTTTCACAATAGACATGTTAAATTTCTAGACAATATGGAAAAAAAATATCCCACAGGGAAAATAGTTAAAGAAATAAAAACTTTTTTTTTTAGAAATTAATTCTTCTTCTTCTTCTTGTTTATTTAGGACTGTGTCCTGTTATTTCTCGGAGCCTGTTCCTGGGATGCAGATGTCCAACTGTCTCGCCATCTTTTAGGTGGTCTTCCTGCAGGTCGATTTCCTGTTGGTACTTTATTTGCGGCTATACTTATCACTCTTTCAGAACATGCTCTTTCCACATGATCTCTCCAGTAGCGTCTTCTCAGTCTTCCCCATCGCACGACATCTTCTACATTGCAGATCTTTCTTATTTCAGAATTTCTTATTCTGTCTCGGAGTGTCGTTCCCGCAACGGATCGGAGATTTCTGTGGTTCTTAGTAGACTTTTTGTTCTGATGTATACATCGTGTCATGCACGCACGTCGATTCCTTCGACTCCTCACGCGGCCGACATTCTATAATTGATTAATTTGACCATCCCACGTTTTCCTCGGTCTTCCTCAATTTCTAGTTCCATTTACATCGTTAACAAATATTTTTTTAACTATTATTTCTTCATTCATTCCTTTTGTCCAAATCATCTTAATATTTCTTTCATTATTTTTTCATAACACTGCATTCAATACTTATAATTTCATTCGACACTATCACACAGAGATTTCTACAAATTCTTCTAATGGATCTCATTTCTACTGCATTTATTGTACTTTCATCATTATTTTGTTCCATGCTTCGCTTCCAGATAATTATAAGGGACGGTATAAGAATTTAAATCGTAATTTTATAATAGCTTTTTCGATAGGCTTTTGTTTGCGATGAAAACTTTAAGTGCACTTTTTTTCTTATTTATTAATTATTGTCTGTGAACATTGTTAAAATGTTGTGAAAATACAACGATTTTCAAAAGTTATGTTATTACTGTTAAAATTTAAAACACTGTTATAATATCACAATTTATTTTTATTCACGGAGAGTGTCGCGACAGCTGACAACCAACGATGTTGGCATCATCAGGTGTTACAATAAACTCAGTTTATTGTAACACATGATGATGCCAACATCGTTGGCGAAACAGCTGTCGCGACACTCTCCGTGAATAAAAAGAAATTGTGATATTATAACAGTGTTTTAAATTTTAACAGTAATTATGTTGAAGTATTATAGTGTTTCGGCCAAAACAATGGACTATTTTATTGTATTATATTTTATAATATTATTTTTTTTATGCTCGCAGCTTCTTTACCGATATTGATATTCCAAATGCGGCTGGACATAATCGCTGGCGTTCCATGAGAATCGTATCGCGGGGAAGTGATCGAAGTGGCCGGTATACGGCGTATTTGCTTGCTAGGTAATTTAGTGCCTACCATATCGCCAAGACGCCGAAGGAATATAAAGTGACGGACGGCGGTTATTTGCATTTGATCTTAGTTTCTACATTTACGGAAGATATCAAATACACGCGTCGTGCGTTCCAATTACATTACGTTTTACTGAAATCAGAAGCACCTAAACACATTATGTACTCGTACTACTGTTTTCGAACATGTTCTCAAATAATCAAACAAAAACAAACGCACTTTACCATTACAGGAGTGAGAAAATCTGGAATAAGGAAGAATTGCGATGTCGAAGATGTTGTGCGATGCGAAAAACTTAGAACTAGAGAGTTCATATGGAGAGAGCGTGTTTTGAAAGAATGATAAATAATATACTTTAAGAACTTTGTTTAATCCACTATTTATTAAAAAAATATTTTTTAAAACACAACTTTTACTCCTTTCTCCTTAAATACTTTGTCTACATTTAATATTCCAAGCCCCAAATGCTAATTAATCATTTATTAATTTCTATTTAAATTATGTCTTTTCAAATGTACGTAACTAACTAACTAACTAACTAACCATCACGCCGTCTCCCCGAAGGGGTAGGCAGAAAGAATGGACTGCCACACCTTTCTTTCCTGACATATTTCTCTCGCTTCCTCAACATTCATACATCGTGTCATGCACGCGCGTCGATTTCTCTGACTCCTCACATGGCCGACATTCAATATTTGATTTATTTGATCGTGCCACGTTTTCCTTGTAATGTACTTTTTTTTCTAAATTACATTTTTTATATATATTTTTTTTTTTGTTATAATAGTGTATTATTATTATTAAATATTATTTATTAGTTCTTACTGTGAAAAAAAATAATTTTACTACTTATAAAAAATAGCCCAGGTTCATTTTTAAATTGTATCGAATTTTAAGTGCGTTTAGTCTTTCTGTGTTTAGTTTTCACTATATTTGTACACCTGAAGATGGAGGTATCCTCCGAAATATGTCGTGTTTTTTAATATTTTTTTTAGTAAATAATGGATTAAACAAAGTTATTTTCAATTTCCTAAGTATATTACTATGGAATTCCACAGTGATAATGCCTTGGCGTTCAATAAGTTGAATGTGGCAAATAAAGTATCAAAAGACAATTGATCTCCAGGAAGACGACGAGACAGTTGGATACATCCCAGGAACAGGCTCCGAGAAATAACAGGACACAGTCCTATCTAACTAACTAACTAACAAACCATCACGCCATCTTAGGATAGGCAAAGGGAATGGACCGCGACACCACACACTTACACACACCTCTCTAGCTTTCTCCATATTCATACAACGAGTCCAACACGCACGTCAATTTTTCCGACTTCTAACATGATGAAACCTTTCAAATTTGATTAATTTGATAACGCCATGTTTTCTTCGGTCTACCTCGACTCCATACTCTATTTACATCATTAGCATATACTTTTTTAACCATTATTTCTCCATTCATGCTGGTCAATGATCGACTGGTTTATTCTTCTTGCTGTCCAGGGTGTACGCAGCATTTGCCTATAATCAACATATACATATATTAAATATTTTTGCGTACATAATAACGTCAAAATAGACAAAGTAGTATTGTGAACTTATCAAGTTTATGAGAAATTAAATATTGAATAAAAGGTTTTTGGTATTTTTTTTAACCTACATAGAAAACCCGTTTGAAAACTTATGGTACAAATTATCAAATATTTGAATAGTATAATTAATAAGGTGTAATTACTGAAAGATTTATTTAAGAAATAATCCTTGTTGGTTTATTAAAGAAATTTCTAGTTATTTATATTCTAGTAACAAAACAAAACTAAACAAAAATGGATTTTAACGTGTCCTGCATATAAAGTGTTAATTTACAAAGAAATATTGAATAATTCATATGTGTTCTAGTATAAATAGGCTTAAATTATTGTGTTCCCATGTTTTCACGTTGGTATTATTTTATCATTATTTTTATATGTTTAATCGGGTTTTGGTCTAGAAGACAGAACGCCTGGCTCCTGATCTAGATAACTTGGTTTAACCTTAGACACGACTCGGTTCTTTCATAATAATGAACTCTCATTTCTCCTCACATGGATATTTTCTAATACATTACAATTACTTTTATTTAAATCCTCGTTGATAAAAGTACTTAACGTCATTACAACGCGAGCCAAATATATGTAAAGGGAGTGCAAAGAGAACATCAAAGTAAATATGCATATTTACTAACTAACTAACCATCACGCCGTCTCCCCGAAAGGATAGGCAGAAAGAATGGAGTGCCACACTTTAATCGATGCGGCACTCCATTCTTCTCTTTTCGCCATCGCGAGAGACGCGGTGTGATGGGTTGCGAACCTCATCGCCACCAACAGGCATCTCCCGCGCACACTTCGATCGTTCAACGTCTACATAATAAATCTAAAACAAATTATCTGAAATACAATTATAATAAATAAAATAACAAAAATAATTTAACACATATTGTTGTTTTAGGTGGTGCACTTGTCGTCAGCTGGACGATCCGGACATTTGTGTTTATTTAATTTTTATTCCACGTTATCCACTGTTTTTTTATTTACTGTAATTAGGCACTTAAAACAATCCAACACCAGCAAGAACTAAAAATATTATTGAAGAATTTATTCAAATTGTCATTGGAACAAATGAAAAATTTATTTTTACACCTGTCAGAATTCTTTTTATAAACGAAAAAAACTTATATAATTTTAACACCCAAACAGTAAAAACGTATATTTGTCACAAATAACTATCATAAAGAGCGGCAACAATCAAATTGACCAAAACAATTCACTTATACACGAAATATCTCCAAATTGACGGGAGCACCATATGAACCAAACCAAATTTTCAAAATCAGAACCAATAATCATATAAATATGCATATAACCATGTGAATCGATATGCCTTTTATATCTTTATTGCTCTTATGTTGTTTGTAATGTCTGTTAAATTAATAAACTGATTTGATTTGATTTGATTACTCTTCTTCTTCTTTTTCTTCAGCCTGTATTGACCGTCCACTCCTGGACGAAGGCCTCCTCTCGCATTTTCCATTCTCTTCTATCCTGAGCGATCCGCATCCAGGCACTTCCCGCACTTCTCCGAACATCGTCGCGCCAACGCAACTGTGGGCGCCCAACTCCACGCTTTGCCATCCTTGGCCACCAGCACAGCAGTCGCCTTGTCCACTTTTCATCTGGATCGCGAGCGACATGTCCCGCCCATCGCCACTTGAGGTTTGCGGCCGTCTTGATAACATCGAAAACCTTTGTCCTGACTCTGTCCCGTAAACTGATACCCAACATGGCTCGCTCCATTGCTCTCTGAGTGACTCTTATCGTTAGGGTATTCACAAATTCGGTCCATCGGTCCATCTCAGTTGCCATTTCGTTTAGAAGATAAATCGCCTTAAAGGTAGTTTCCCGTTGCTTCCCTCATTTATATATGGCAGGATATTTGAACCCAATTACTGTATACAACTGTATAGCTCTTGATTCTCATGACATGTGAAAGGTAACTAATCTATCGCCATTTTATTGTCACACCAGACCAGTTAAATCTTATGATTGAACTGTAATCTCTTGATTCAAATTAATTTTAAAAACCTAGTGATTAAACAAAACGATGTTTTATTATAATTAGGTGGTTTGGCAAGGCTAGCTAGCATCGACAGACCAATCTGTCTAGTCTAACCTGTCTGTCAACGCCAGCAAGCCTGGCGAAACCGATCGCTGTTGAAATAAAGACAAAAGTGGAAGCAGTTAATAAAAAAATCATTTAATTTAATTATTATTCAATGGCAGTGTGACATAGTGTCACACTGCTATCACCGGGAATCGAACCCGAACATTAGGTGTGGCACTCATAGCTCTTACCACTTTGCCAGGAAGGTCAATATTTAATATATTAGCACAAATTTCATGTACCTTTATTAACATTAAGTACCCAAGGTTAATTGTACTATCTGTAAAAAGCAGTGTTATTTTTACTCGTTAAAATATCTTAAATGCCTAGTTCTTAACCGAAAATCTCTTTGTCCTGTTCTTGTGTCAATACACCTTCTCCTTAATTTTACTATACCGTTTTCCCGCGCATAGAATAGCCGCCATTTTGAATCGAAGAGCTGTTTTTATAACCGACAGAGCTCCCATTCTACCTCCTCACAATATTATTTCAGTTCTGGCCCTGTTGACTCAATCGGTGTTATAATAACACTCCAGTGTTGATTTTTAGTTTCATCGAAAATCGGAATTGAGAGTCCATTCCGCGCTTTACATAACGGTATACTAAAATTGACTTAAATTCGTCGTAAGATATACGAATCTAGAAAATATATGTATTCTTTTTAGTTTTGTAGTCGATCAATTCATGTTAAGTTCACTTTACCGCAAGCTGAATATAGTTGAACTTGCTTAGAAAAGTCTAGAGTGACGTCCATTTTGAAAATGTATATAGATCAGAGATAGGTAACCTTTTTCTTCAAGTTTATAATTATATTTTTATTTCCCCGCGTCATATGAAAAATATGAATGACTATTATGAGTATATTTATAAAAAAAATTGAATATGCTCTAATATTTGCAACTTGATTCGATATTAATTGTTGCTTATCTGCGAATAATTGGTCCATTTAATGTATTTATGTACATCATTGGTGACTTTATCCCACACAGGCAACATATAAATCGAATTCATTAAAAACTATATTCCATAACAAGTATTTATCTGAATATTGTTAAAATATCGTTTGACTTCTTTCATAGTTTAAAATGTATTTAGAACTGAGATCTTCTTATTCTTCTTATTTTAACGAGAATCATTACGATAGCTATAATACCCTTTACATCGATTTGGCTCATGCTGTCATGATGTAAAGAGCGATTCAACAAAACAAAAATATTAAAAATAATAATGATAATAATAAAAACTTAACTACAATCCGGGTTTTTTTTAATATGGCCGAGCCATAGAGGGCTCCCTCCGCTTACCCGAAGCTGTTATAGGCGCAACGGCGCCTTTCGTCAGTTTCACTCGTGCACTCCCTAGGCCCGTCCCCCGTCCATGCGGGACTTACGTTAAAAAATAATAGTAATAATATATGTAATTGTAGCCAAGGGAGACCCAGACCACATTTAAGCTACGCTACTCTCCCTCACTGCACTTCCAGTGGGACGGCGGCTATCATTGCACACGCAAAACCGCGCTCCTACAGTTTTTCTACAATCCGGGTTATATAAACTAAAAATTGTATTTTCTAATAATTTCGAAACTTTAAAATAACCTTTTTATATAAACTTCAACCCTTATCATCATCAGTCGTCTGTCATCCACTGCTGAACGTTAGACCTCTGACAAAGCACGCCACCGCCCCCTATCCATTGGGGCTCCCATCCTCTTCAAATCGTCGGTCCAGCGGGCAGGGGGACGTCCAACTCTGCGGAATCCTAAACGCGGTCTCTACTCCAGAACCCGTCTCCCCCATCGGCCGTCAGTTCTTCGACAGATATGGCCAACTCATCGCCACTTGTCAACAAAAATTATCTGCGTTTTGCAAGTAGCACGCGTGTCATTGGTTCGCCTTCTCCGGTAAAGATACTTGACCGAAATTTCAAAAGATATCGAAAAATGCTTTTTTTTTCTAAAAGCCCTTTTTTCTTTTCACAAGTTTTTTTTTTCTTACAAAGTAAATATTTTAGAAGATATTTCGATAGAAGAATGTTAAATATCACAAAGAAAATTCGCTATCACAAACAATCTTCCAACACGCCTTTGCTTTTGATTCTTATATTTCTCTATATTTTTTTGTCTCATACAAAACCGGTATTTTAAATACCAATCGCGACGCAATTTAACAAAAACCACAGTAAGATTGCGAAATTCGTTAAAGCTTGTATGATAAACAGATTCGACTGTTTACACTTACAGAACAGTGCAAAACTTTTTTGGTCAAATGTGCTTTAACGCAGCAGTGAATATCGTATTTTAAGATAAAACATATTAAAGTATCATATATCCAAACCCTTGTTTAATTGACCGTAAGGATCTCAACAGGAGAGTTGTTATTTTTAAGTATAAAAATTAATTTAAAAAATATATTGCTTTTTTATTAGACCTTTATCAAATTTCAAATTATGTCCGATTCATTTAATTTTACATAATATCTGTATTCAAGAAAGTGGTTTTTACGATCCCCATTAAAGATCGTATATAATAAATACGAGTATATTCAAATTATACAATAACTAACTAACAAACCATCATTTTGTTTTGGAGAAGTAGGCAGAGAGGATGGACCTCCATATTCCTGTCCTAACATTCCTCTCTAGATTCCTCTTCATTCATACATCGTAACATGTACCCAAGTGTGCTGCCGCCTTTTAGTATTTGATTAATTTGGTCACGCAATTATTAAAAATAATTTGTAAAATTCACATATTGCCTCGGTATCACAGTGGTAAAAAGCAATATATACAATACAAAAACATACAGACTAACTTTTTAAAAAATACAGCATCTAAAAAATTATGTTTTTTTGGATCTTGGTAATATCTGTGAAACATATTTTCACCGACCGACATTTAGGAGATCTTTGGAGTATCCATCTTCAGGGTTTTCTTTGTGGTGGGTTACTACCACCTGTTCCTATTTATACGCGCTTGGAGGTACAAATTTGGCCTCGACCTGTGAAATCTGGTTGTCCGAGTTTCTTTGCCAATAGGGACAAGGGCTCCTTCGAGAGGGGCATTATGAAGTTGGATTCTCGTTGGCAATAAGTTATCGAACAGAACGGCGCATATTTGACTTAAATCGGATGATTGTAACACTTTTTATAAAGCATAAAATAAATAAAGCGAAAAATACGAAATTACTTTTTCCCCAACCTAATATACGAGTATGTATAACTCCTACGCTGTGCTGTGTCATCAGCAGTATCAGGGTGAGAAAGAAATAACCAATTATTTATTACTGGTTTCGTCTAGATAGGACATTATCAACGTAGTACTGTCTCTCCAAAGGGGTAGCAAAAATAATAAAACGTCACACTGTTAATTCCTGATATACTTGTCTTACTTCCTCATCATTCATGCATCATGTCATTTAAGCTTGTCGATATCTCCGAATTGAAATTGAAATCGAAATAGCAAACACTTGTAAGCTTTATTTTTTATTAGTTTTCGAAACATTTTTTTAGGTTTCGATTCGTATAAACAATACACCATTTTATAGATCAAAACAAAATGGACAACCTTCAATTCGGTGAACATTTTTTTGCATACTCTTTCGGTTAATGTCAGATGGTATCGTATGCTTTATAGGCCAAAAAATAGATTTAATGCAGGATGTCAGGAAAATATTGTAATGCCGGATTAACACGTTATTTAAATTATAGGATCCGTGTTTCCTTACCAATTAGGAACCTTGTACCAAGTACCTACCTAGTTGTATTTAACAATTTGGACAATCAAGATGTGGCAACTCTTTGGAACCCCGGGGAATTTATTTGATTAAGCAATTAACAAACTATAAATTTTATTGGAAACCTGTTTTTTTTTTAATTTTGAATAAGGAAGACATCATTCGATAATCTCAACAAATGGCTAGCATTAGAGCCATTATAGTCCTCGTGTCGAGAGTAGCTTAATTGATCATACAGTAGTATAGATAGGCGAGTTTTTTTCGTTTATAAAACAACATAATTTTTTGGCTTCTCAAATATTCTACTTAAAAACTAAATTTTAAATAAAATTAATATCCATATTTAAATTCAATAAATATGACATCTTCTTCTTCTTCTTCCTTGTAGACCTATGTGGTCTGTTCTCCAGAGTGTTGCTCCTCCTGTGAGGTAGACTCCCAGCTGTTTTTTCCATCTATTAGGAGGTCTTCCACGAGGACGAATCCCATGAGGCTGATTATGTAGTGCATTATAGGGGAGTCTGTTGGTGTCCATTGTTTGAACATGACCGTAAAAGTCCCTTTTTCGCTGTCTGTTCCATCTTACAATATCCTCAACCTTACATATCTCTCTTATTCTGTTGTTCCTCACGCGATCTCTCATTGTCTTGCCTGCTATCGTCATCAGTGTCTTCATTTTGGAAATCCTCTAAACTTGTTTGGTCCTTACTGTGTCTGCCCTTGCTTCGACGCCATAGCTTTTCTTTGTAGATTCTCATCTTACTCTTAATACCCGTTTTCCATTTTGTTGATTTAAGAGCGCCAGAGATTGCAGCTGCCTTGTTTACTTGGGCTTGTATTTCTTCCCGCAGACCAGCTCCTCTCACCAGGTCTATGCCTAGATAATTGAAGGTCCTGACCTGTTCTATGGCTTGATTTTCTATAACCAGGTTTGGGTGTTTTGGAAAAGGTCATACATTTTATTTTTTCGGTAGAAATCGTCATGTTGTATTGTATTTCTAAATAAAATATGACGTATGTAAAATAAAATATAAAATATGACTTATATGACATAATTATTTTAATAATATTTTGTATAGAATCTTGTGTGCGACCCCTCATATGTTTGTATATAAATCAGTTAGTTCAGGAATTCTGGTGAAACTGGTCGCTGTCGAAATAAAAACAAATGTGGATGTATAATAGTAAAAAAACAAAAGCTAGAAATTGTTTATCTACTCTTTTCAATACTAGAATAAAAAAACATTGTACATAATCGTGATTCTTTTCAAATAAATAGGACAATATCGAATCCAGTGATACTTGGTTATAAAAGTCAACTATTAATCAATCTGAAATTATCAAGAAAACTGTTTTTGAATATTGTTCTAATTCCAATTTTGAATCACATCAAGTTGTGAGACATGTTCGTAAAATGACACCAGCAAATAATATAATATTTCATGTTCATTCGTCATAAGTAGGGCGAAGTAACATATATATAAGTTTCTAGAAAGTTGAGGTATGGTTTTATAGATTAATTGCAATCCACTCCGCTTTCTTAACACCGGCTGCCCTTATTCAAGTACCAAGCTCAAGTCTAGACTCTAGAAAAGCCTAGGGCATGGAATGACGTATTCACTTGACTTCACTTATTACAATTTAATTACTTTATTTAATTATGGGTAAAGAAATATGAAACATCGGATTTGTATCATTTTGTTTATATGTTCTACTTAACAGAATATTCTCAACAATGGTTTTAAAGTCTTCTTCTTCTTCTTTTCCTTTTAAATCCTTGATCTGTTCCTATTGTCAGGTTGGCCTCTCTAAGGAAGTTGTCTCCCAGCTATCCCTTCATCGTTTTGGTCGTTTTCTGGATGGACGGCAGCCAACAGAGATCTGATGCATCACAACCTCAATTAAACCCAATTTCTAATTAACAAATTCAATATTTAGTAAAATAATAAGTTCATGGATTCTTGAACCATAATGTAAAAATGTTTGTTTTTTCTGAGTTTTGTTATATTTTATGGGAATGAGATGCTTTGTCTTGCTGGGGCATAATTAAATGACATTTAATTAACCTTAGCATGGCATAACTGTCATTCCCATTTATTATCATAAAACTTATAGGAAACATACTTTTTCATTCATATTCATTATTCAGTATAACGAAAAATTAGAAACTATTATATTTCAATATAAAATGTATATAAAACACTTTTTTTTATTTAACGCTAAGGCTATGAACATTGTTGAATTCCATAGTAATATACTTAGGAAATTGAAAATAACATTGTTTATTCCACAAAATATTTAAAAAAACACGATATTATTTAAATTATTGTATCGAATTTTAAATGCGTTTTTTTATGTAAGTCATTCTTTGTTTAGTTTTTATTATATTTTTACACCTGAAGATGGGAGGTATCCTCCGAAATATATCGTGTTTTTTTTTGATATTTTGTGAATTATACAAAGTTATTTTCTTTTCCTAACAATATTACAATATTTTTATCTGAATTATTTAATAGAAATATGAAAAATGTATTTAATTTTTATTGAAATATCATTTTGCAATTTCGTTTCGGATTTTAAATTTAAATATTTAAAATAATGATTACTTTAATCAATGAGCTTTATTATAATTAATTTAAATTTACCTATAATCATACGATTACAACAAGCTGCAGAAACCGGTCAGAATCGAAATAAGTAGTAGCAGAATAAAAATGAACCGTTTTTAAAAATCTGTTGATTTTATTTGCATTAGTAACATTGCCCTTCTACCAATAATGTTTTAATTCTTCTTCTTCTTCTTCTTCGATGGCCCTACAGCCCATATCGAGCCTTAGCCTCCAGTATTCTTCGCCTCCAACTCCTCCTGTCCTCCGCTTCGACCCTCCAATCTGACACTCTTAACAATCTTGTTCCATCTCTCCCAACTTCATCCTCCCATCGCAGCCTTGGTCGTCCAATTGGTCTTCTACCACCTGGGTGCCACTCCAGCAATCTTTTTGGGGTTCGCGATGACGGCATCCTCTGCACGTGACCGGCCCATCTCAGTCTATTCAGTCTGACCTGTGTGGAGAGACTGGGAGCTTTGTAAATATTGTACAGCTCGTCATTATGCCGCACTCTCCAGCCTTCACCGTCATTCACAGGCCCCAGAATTCTGCACAGCACCCTTCTCTCAAAAGTATCCAGTCGCTCTGCAGATTTCGCTGTCATTGTCCACGCCTCACACCCATAGGTCACTACTGTTCGGATGATTGTTTTATACAGGGTGATTTTGGTTTTCCAGTGTAAGTTTCTTGTTTGTTTTAATGTAATGTAATGTTTTAATTACCAACAAGAATGAATGAAGAAAGAAAGGTTAAAATAAATATGTTAACGATGTAAATGGAACTAGAAATAGAGGGAGACCGAGTAAACGTGGCAAAGCACAATGGTGTTCTTGTACCGACCCTTGCGTATGGAAGTAAAGCATGGAACTGGCGAAAGATGGATGAAAGTAGAATAAATGCAGTAGAAATGAGATCTCTTAGACGAATGTGTGGATACTCTGTGTATGATAGTGTGTCGAATGAAAATATAAGAAGTGAGTGCGGTGCGAATGATGGTGTTATGAAAAAATAATGAAAGGATCATAAATATGGTTTGGACACATGGAATGAATGAATGAAGAAAGATTTGTAAAAAAATTATATGTTAACGATGTATATGGAACTAGTAATATAGGAAGACCGAGGAAAACGTGCCACGATCAAATAAATCTAATATTGAATGTCGGCCACGTGAGGAGTCAGAGAAATCGACGAGCGTGCATGATACGGTGTATGAATGTTGAGGAGTTGAGAGAAATATGTCAAAAAAATGTGGCTGCCAGACGGCATGATGGTTAGTTAGTTAATTATAATTAATTAAATATTTGTCCGCCATTAACGATTTCTTCCGTAAGTTCATTAATTTTATGACCGGTTTTACCAGTGTTGGTATTAGAAAATGTGTTACATATTAATTATTATATTAGTTATATTATGACTCGTTATATGAGATCCGTCATTCTGAAACAAAGTTCGCACGAAACACGATATTTCACAGGAAAGCGACTTCGCTTTCAGAGACGCGAGCGGATGTACGAATGCGCTGGATGGCTTCACTCCAGGAAATATTGTATTTCCTCTTCCATTAGCAAGAACTCAAGATCTGTGAAGTATCAACATTTGAATGTTGCGAACAAATCTTGTTTTAACATTTTAACTAAATAAATTAACTAACCATCACGCCGTCTTTCCTAAGAAATAGGCAGAAAAAATTTACTGCCACACATTTATGTCCTGACATATTTCTCTCGTTTCCTCAACATTCATACACCGTGTCATGCACGCGCGTCGATTTCTCTGACTCCTTACGTGGCCGACATTCAATATTTGTTTTATTTGATCGTGCCATGTTTTCTTCGGTCTTCCTCTATTACTAGCTCCATTTACATCGTTAACATATATTTTTTTACCGTTCTTTTTTCATTCATTCTTTCCATGTGTCCAGACCAACTCAATTATCCTTTCATTTTTTATTCATAACACCATCATTCTCACGGCATTAACTTCTTATATTTTCATTCGACATCCGTCCACACATTCGTCTAAGAGATCTCATTTCTACTGCATTTATTCTACTTTCATCCTTCTTATACCAGTTCCATGCTTTGGGTTAGTTCCATGATAATAATATTGAATAAAGTGTTTTCAAGATACCTGTATATAATATTATCATTGGTAGAACGACGTATACAAATATACTAAAAAATACGTTTTCGTTCACCCGAAAGAGATTAAAGCTGAAGAAAACGTGCCACGATCAAATCAATCAAAAATTAAAGTAGTCAGAATACGAAGTCAGATATAGTAAAACATATATCAACGTCATCTTAAACACATTCTCATTTCTTTAACATTTATCTAACCTTCATCTTTATTTCGTCAATTCCAGTCATCGCTTTTACTCATATATTTTTATATTTTTCGAAACACTTAATGGCTTTTACTGATATATTTTTATTTATATTTTTCGAAACACTTAATGATATGTATAATACATAATATTACAATATATTAATTGAATAAGTCGGTTAGATTTCCATTACGGTTGACATAAGCTCAAAGGAGTGATCGTCTCAAATAATTTATAAGTAAGGTGTTAGGTTCGGTACCGCTGGCAGGTAGGCACCAAAATAAATATTTATTTATACACAATACACGTGTGGGCCACACCGCTACCGATGTCCCCGGCGAAATCACGCCGGTTCGCTCGAACCGGTTGTTCGATCTGATTAACACTCAACAGACATTATATTTTGTCAAAGAAGAAATTTTTTAATAAAAAATTACATTTTGTATTTTTAAGCTTCTATTTCACTTTTTCAGATATGTTTCGGTTACACAGTGTTAAAATTTGGGCATCGAAAAATGTTGTGTCACAACCGAAATATTATATGTCTCAAAAAGTGAAACAAAGTGTTATGAAAACATAAATTGTAATCTTATAAACTATGATGCAAGTTGTCATCGCAAACAAAAGCCTATCCATAAAAGCTAAAATGCCAGTGCACAATGGTTTTCTTGTACCTACCCTTGTGTATGGAAGGGTAGCATGCAACTGACAAAAGAATGATGAAAGTAGAATAAATGCAGTAGAAATAAGATCTCTCAGAAAAACCGAATGAAAAATTAAAATGTGAATGCGGTACGAATGAAATGAACCAAATAATGAAAGGATCAATAAGATGGTTTGACACGTGGAAAGAATGCATGAAGAAAAATGGTAAAAAAAGTATATGTTAACGATGTGAATGAAACTAGAATTAGAGGTAGACTGAGAAAAAACATGACACGATCCAATAAATCAAATATTGAATATTGTATGAATGTTGATGAAGCGAGAAAAGTATGTCAGGAAAGAAAATTGTGGCAGTCCATTCACTCTGCCTACCCTTTCGTGGAGACGGCGTGATGGTTACTTAGTTTTGTAATGATGCAAAGAGGTATTTAACAAAAAAACTTAAGATGGAGTAAATATATGTATAAACCGGTTGATAAATTTGAGGGACATCTCTGTCCATCGGCTTCTTCAGAAGGATCTAACGAACTGGAATAATTATTAGTCGGAGTGCTGACTACCGTATCGGATTAATGGAAATTATTAACGCCCTCTTGCTCCACGATATAAAAAGCTCTCACAACATCCATCGCCATCGACTTGGATTAATGGTGTTTCTTTCACATCGAGACTGAATTATTTCTCGGTGAAAACATAACCACACAAAACATTAAAGTTTTTTTTCCATTCATAAATACTGTAATCCTGTCTAGGAATTTTAATCAAATCTTATAAGCATATCTGTGAATAATATTTTATAATTTTAAACTCTCTAAAAGGTTTATTTGATTATTTTATAAATTTACGACGGTGGATTTTTATGTATAAATATTTTTTATTGATATTTCATACCTGTATATTGTAAATGTGGAAAAACAATTTTAAACGCTGTTGAGTACCTTTTATTTTCAAAATACATTTTTGTAAATGCAAATAATGTATAATATAATAAACAATATGTTTCAGAAATGACCACCATCCTCAGGTATAAATATAACTTGGGTTTTATTAAGTGCCTAATTAAAGTAAATTAAAAAAAAAACAGTGGATAACGTGGAATAAAAATTAAATAAACACAAATGTCCGGATCGTCCAGCTGACGACAAGTGCACCATGTAAAATAACAATATGTGTTAAATTATTTTTCTGTGTTATTTTATTTTATATCATTGTATTTCAGATAATTTGTTTTAGATTTATTATGTAGACGTTGAACAATCGAAGTGTGCGCGGGAGATGCCTTTGGGGGCGATGAGGTTCGCAACCCATCACACCGCGTCTCTCGCGATGGCGAAAAGACAAGGATGGAGTGCCGCATCGATTAAAGTGTGGCAGTCCATTCTTTCTGCCTACCCTTTCGCGGAGACGGCGTGATGGTTAGTTAGTTAGTTATTTAGTTAGTTAAAACCAAATAAACTTGTTTCTATTTAGTAAACATATTTAATCAATTTAGTGGATACAACAGTGTAGAGATAGGATACCCAATGAAGAAATTCGCAAATCCTGCAAAATTGAAGACATAGTGAGATGGAGTAGGCAGAGAAGACGATTCTGGAGGGACCACATCGAGAGAATGGATCCAGAAAGAATTCCTAATATCGTGATGCACGAGACTCCAGAGGGCCGTCGGCCACCAGATCGACCACCAAAGAGATGGAGAGAAGGCTGGTCGTCTTCATCACAGGAAGAAAGTTGAAGATCCTGCATAAACAGATCGCAAGATCTACAATCAGAAGAAGAAGAAGAAAAAGAAGAAGAAGAAGAACAGTGTATATAATTATCCTTCCAAAGTATCAAGGGATTCCACAGTGTTAATACGTTAACCTTCAATATACAATAGTTTAGTAAATTAGTAATAAAAATCCTAAACATTTATTTAGTTTTAGTATTAGAAATACGTTTTAGTTTTTTTTTTAATTGTTCGTAATGTAACAGTGTTTTAATTCATAAAAAATTCGTCACTTCCAATGACCCAATCTCACAAACCAGAGCAAAATATGGTACATAATTTTACGGTCTATCATAAAATTCTTTCAGATAGGTATGGTGAGGGTGGGACAGAGTGTGGGATGGGAGAGAAAACTGGAATGATAAAAAAAACTAAAGAAATAGAGAAAAAATTGGTCTTGGAAACAAGACCAAGAAATTTTAATACATACGATTTAAAAATAAAATAAGAGGAAAGAAAGAAAGGGATCCTGAAAGGACTACATCACAAATGACTAGGTTCTCAACAGATCGAAGAAGGAAGGCACCTTATGAGGACCAACTCAAATTGACACATGCATTGCACATAATGCACCATGACAACCTCTTCATACTGTATTAAAGAGAATGACTGAGTAGAAGAACTACAGAGAGTGCCATCGACGAGAATATCTGGAGACAATTTTTGAGCTTATGAGCTACGCTTTATACGTGGAGCTGAAGATATATTTGCTCCAAACCAATCAGGAAAATTACGCCATGTTCTCACCTCTAAAATACTACAATGTCTCAAGACTAAAGTCTTCAACCAACCGTGGACACTGACAATAGGTCTAGTCTACAGATTCAAGGTCACTCAACGTGCCATGGAATGAGCCATGCTTGGAGGAACCTTGAGGGACAGATTTAGAAACGAATTTATTCGACAACAAACCAAGGTGACTGAGGTGGCTCTGAGGATGGGCGGGCTGAAGTGACGATGGGCTGGCCATGTCTGTCGGAGAACCGACGGCTGATGGGGGAGACGGGTTCTGGAATGGAGACCGCGTACAGGATTCCGCAGAGTTGGACGTCCCCCTGCACGCTGGATAGGGGATAGGGAGAGCGTGCTTTGGGAGAGGCCTACATTCAGCAGTGGATGACAGACAGCTGATGATGATGAATCAGGATTGAACTCTAAGAAGGAGAATATAAAAATGTACACATACGATGCAAGTGTAGACACGTCTTACTCATGCAACAGTCCCGACAGGAATAAACTAGTGGGTCCATCACCGGGCGGCAAGTTTTATCTCATGTTTATAACCAGGAACATTTCTTTGTAATTATTACATTACAAGACACGTACTAATTTATCATCCGGTGTTAAGAGATCTAAGGAATACCTTCCATGCAGCACTCGGGCGATATGTGTATATAGATTAATACACATATATTAAATTTACATAATCAAAGGCGACTCTGGGTGGTCCATCAAAAACGTGATACTAATGAGAGTACGCTCCTAGTATAAGATAAAGTCTATAACCGCGGCTTTAAGAATTGACTGCCACAAATAAATAATAGCGTTCTATATTTGAATTATATGCGGGAGAACATTACGAGTTATCTTGCTATCATCATAGTCATAAACCGTCATTTGTCTTTCTTCTTCTTCTTTTTTTCTTTAGACATATTTGGTCTGTTCTCCAGAGGGTTGCTCCTCTTGTGAAGTGGGTTGCTCAATCTTTTAGGAGGTCTTCTACGAGGAATTATGAGGAGGAAATTATGTAGTACAATATGTAGAAGTTGATGGTATCCATTTTTTGTACATGACCGCACCAGTCTCTCCTTTGCTGTCTACTCCATCTTATAATATCCTCGACCTCACATTTATTCTGGTGTTCCTCACGCGATCACTCTTTTTTTCTTTCGTGTCCACTTTTTTAAATATTTAGCGCGACAGCTGTTTCGCCAACCGATGTTGGCATCATCAGATGTTACAAACAACAGTTGTTTGTAACATCTGATGATGCTAACATGCGTTGGCGAAATAGCTGTCGCTACCCTCAAAAAGTGAAAAATAAAAATTGTGATAACAGTGTTTGTTGAAAAGTAACAACAATTTTAACAGTTCATAAATCATTATTTTTATTTACTTTTTTTACAATATACCTATTGCCCTGATCAAGCATGTATACAAACGAAACTAGTTGGCGTTATAACAATTCCGTGGTCAATATACTCGTACAAAGTGTTCTTTTTTTATATACTACATGTAATAATTACCATGCTATGAGCTCCAGATGGTTTTTACCCATGGCAGGCAGCTAACCCTACCTTTAACCATCCTTTTTTATCCAGGCTTAAGACTGGAATCACTGTTCGACTCAAAGCGTTTGGCTATATGCAAAGGCAAAGTTATCATCATCATCTCAGGACAGCTCGCCGTCCTGGACAATTAATTCTGTCTTGTGCAGACTGCATCCAGGTTATTCCGACGTGTAGTTGCGGTCGCCCTGCACTTCTCTTTGCCGCCCACGGTAACCAAGTTAGCAGTCTTCTTGTCCAATTTTCATCTGAGCTTCTGGCTACGTTACCTGCCCATTGGCATTTTAGAGTCGCCCCCCGGTGGATGATATCAGTGACCTTTGTTTTTTCTCTCACCGTATCGTTTCGGACTCTGTCTCTTAGGCTTATTCCTAACGTGGCTCTTTCTATGGCTCTTTGGGTCACTCGTAGTTTCTCGGCACTTTGTTTAGACAATGTTACAGTTTCGAGACCATAAGTACCAACTGGCAGAACGCAGGCTTCATAGACTTTTCGTTTCAGGTTGATCGGTATTTTCCGGTTTTTAAGGATGTAACCCATGTTTCCGAAAGCTGCCCACCTTAGTCCAATTTTTATTTTTAGCTCTGTGGTTTAGTTATCTCGGCCCAATCGAATAGTGTGTCCCAGGTAAGTTTATTCTTGGACATTATCAATTCTGTTGCCATCCACGTTGATTTCAAGCCTTTCCGTGCCCATCACCTTGGTCTTTAAACATTAAACTTACATTTTTAAACATATACGAGTATTATACATTTTTTTTAAACTGTTAATAAACAAACTTTGTTTTTTGTATCACAATTATATTTTATTTTACGCGACAGCTGTTTCATCAACCAATGTTGACATTATCAGGTTTTACAATAATATAATATAACAAAATATCTTGATATATTATTGTTACACCTGATGATGTCAACATTGGTTGATGAAACTGCTGTCGCATAAAATAAAATACAATTGTGATACAAAAAACAAAGTTTGTTCATTAACAGTTTTAAAATGTTAAAGTATCATAATGTTTCGGCCAAAAAAATTGACTATTTTTTTTTTTGTTATTTTGGAAGAATTTTTCGTAAAGCCTTATTTTTAAACTCGTTGGAATTCATCGTTAAGCCAGTCCAACAATTAAATAAGTTCGTACAATTAAATTCCACAGCCGTAATCTGGAATCGTATTAAAAAATTAGACTCGGTTTAATTTGATTTCATGGCTTTGGATTAGACGTGATTCATGCGAGCACCATTTCCGCTATACAGTCGGGATGTTCTCCATCCATTGTGCCTACAAGATGCCCGCTGAGAAAATTAAGCTTAATCAATAGCCATGTAGAACCAGACGAATGGGGAGACAGGCACTACGAAAGATGTTGATTTTTTCTTTTTGAAATTTTTGATTTGTGCCCCTGTTTAGATATGTGGGTGTTCCTTGGTACGCAGTTATTAGAAATATCTGAATTAACTAACCATCACGCCGTTCTCTCTGAGGCTTACGTAGAAAAGATGAATCACATAGTTCTATACATCACATACTTACCTTTTGAGATGTCTTTTATATTTGTACAACGTGACATTCGTCGATTCCACCTATATACTTTGCCAGTTTTAAGTTATTGATTATTTTATATTATTTATAAACAATTTGAATAAATTCTTCAATTATATAATGTGTTAAGTGCCTGGAATAAAATAAACAAAAATGTCCGGATCTTCCAACTGATGAAAAGTGCACCATCTAAAAGAACATTATGTATTATATTATTTTTATTTTGTTATTTTATTTTATATCATTGTTTAAAATCATTTGTTTTAGATTTATTTTGTAGACGTTGGACTATCAAAGTGTGCGCGGGAGATGCCTATTGGTGGCGATGAGGTTCGCAACCCATCACGCCGCATCTCTCGCGGGGGTGAAAAGAATTGGATGGAGTGCCGCATCGGTTAAAGTGTGGCACGCCATTCTTTCTGCCTAACCTTCAGTGAGACGGCGTGATGGTTAGTTAGTTAGTTAGTTAATTCATTTATACGTGCCATATTTTTCGACTTTTCTCAACAAACTTTTTTAATAGCACCAAGGATTTTAATCTTACTTATCATCACACCTTTTTACAGGAAAGGTAGTCAGAGAGGATGGACCGCCACACTGCTCTGTCCCATGTAGACATACCTCTCTAAATTCCTCTACATTCATACATCGTAACATGCACGCTCTTCGATTTTTCCGATAACGAATGTGGTCGCCTTTCAGTATTTGATTCATTTGGTCATGCCATGCCTTCCTTGGCCTTTCGCGGTTTTTTCCACTCACACTGCTTGTATACAACATTTTAACCATTCTTCTCTCGTCAATTCGTTTAATATGTCTAAACCATCATTTTACTTATGATGCAATCATCTACCTTAAATTTCTTCTTTATTTCGTCGTTCGGTAT
This sequence comes from Lepidostoma basale, assembly GCA_022606425.2. Classification (NCBI taxonomy): domain Eukaryota; kingdom Metazoa; phylum Arthropoda; class Insecta; order Trichoptera; family Lepidostomatidae; genus Lepidostoma; species Lepidostoma basale. Next base: position 88,890 of record JAHDVF020000061.1, on the reverse strand, counting down.
TCTATCATATATTGTTTTCCCTCAATTCTTCTCAGTGATCTCATTTCTACGGCATATATTCACTCAAGCTTCACTGCCATAGAGCTTCATTCAACTTGCAGTTGTCCTTCCATACGATAAATCGTTATTTAACCAATGAAATCGGCCCGTACGTAGCATTAATACATCATTCCACATTAGAGGTATGCATATCCTAGTACTTTAATTAAATAAACTCCTACTTTGTAATGAAAAAATCTATTAAAATGTCTTTTGTTGGTACGATATGAAATTAATTTAAATATCTCTCATTGAAACCGAATCAAATTAAATTTGATCTATCATCAAACAGCATCCCGCCGTCCCATGCCGAATAAATCACTTCCATCTCGACATTCATCACGACTCTACGTACATATTTATAATACATTGCAATACCAGCTACCCGCCAAAGGTTAATTATCAAAATGCATTGTTATTCCTTTAATTGCATCAGTGCGCTATACATTTCATTTGGTACTTTCGTCTCATTTCCATATTTTATCGGGTTAAATTCTGTTAAACTCCGTGCGGTGGCGTATGTGCATAGAAGAACTGGTATTCCCACGGTGAATATCCGACAATGTTTTTTAGGGAAGTGTTAGGCGCCCGAAAATTTCGATTAATCGATTATTTTATATATCGTTAGATTGGGATATTTTATATTCTCGCTATCAAATATCTTATTACATAAGAAGAAACATCTCAAACCACAAATACTAAAATCGTCATAAAATTCATATGAAATAACAATAGACCAACTGTTTTTTAACATTTTGAATGTACGAGTATACAAATGCTTGTAGTCAAATACTGGATTTTACCCATTGCGGATAAATTATTTTTTTATAATGATTAATTGTATCTCAATAAAGACGAAGATGTAAATTGTTTTCTGGGAACAGAATATGGTGGTAGAGGGGCTTACAGGACTTATGACCTGTCATTAGTTGGGTTAAGCGATCGCTTTGTGTTTACCAACATTCCCCAACAACAATGGATGGCGCTAGTGTAGATTGAACTAAAAATGTGAAGTGCTGCGTAGCATTCTAGCATATATACATCTTCCAAAAATTTGTCACACGTGGTGGTCGTAAGAAGAGCGGAATGGGGAATGTTGTTAAACATAAAGCGATCGCTTAACCTCACCAATGACAGGTCATAAGTCCTGTAAGCGCCTTGACCACCATATTCTGTTCCCAGAAAACAATTTACGTCTTTGTCTCTATTGAGATACAATTAACTGTTGTTTAATTTGATATGAAGTTTCAAATCAAATCAAACCAGTTTATTTCTCAAAGATATTACAAATTATTACGAATTGTCATGTAATGTGAGTAAGTGAGTCAATTATACAAAAAGATTATATCGAATTTAGAATTATATAGAATCAAAATTACCAGGATTTAGTTGATTTTTAAAATCTGTTTTTAATTGAATAAAAAAATTATGGACATGAATTGTCATCACAAAATACAATTGTTAAATGATATTTTAAATAAGATATTAATATAAATTAATCACTCGTATTTCGTAATATTTGAACGACATAAGATAATATTAATATATTAATGAAATCATTTGTTTTCTAAAAGATTTCTTGTATTTTATGTGAATTTCATGTTTCGCTATATTCAAGTATTATCAAATCCTTGTAACCTTAAATTAAGCACTATGTTTGAATTAAGTATTATGTTTAATTTCAATCGATTATATCAATGGATATCAAACATAATACTTAATTTAAAAACTAAACTGACCATTTAAAATTGGCTATACATTTAAAAATGATTACTTAAGATTTTCAATTACTATTAACTATGTAACCTTATTACTCAGAGTTTAATATGTTTTGCTAAAATTAATTAAAATCGATTAAAAATTCATTGACTGTCCATTCCTATACAAAATTTATTGGCTCCATCAATGTTTGGTTTCAGGATAGCTCCTTCATTCCAGAATGGTCATTTATAAAATGGTCCTCATTAGCCGGTAGTGATGTACTCATGTATTAGGAAACAGAACACCATTATTACCCGAAGCGCAGGCGTTGACTGAGATGGGCGGTTAGATACCACGAGATTGGAGATTGATTCTGTCAATAGTGAAATACACAAACTATCAAATTGAAATGTAAAAAAATAATTGGTATATTGCGCATTCAAACGGCTTTTATAGAACAGTCGTATATATTTGAATAACTTTTATTTTCATTTAACTTTTTGCTATTTTTACAAACATGTTTCGGGCCACAGGGCAACGTTACCACACTCCTTTGGTACATCAGAATACTGCAAATCCAGCTATATTATTCCTTCTTCTTCGTCTTAAAGTGCCCTGTCAGGTCCCCCCGATGTTGGCGATCACTCCGGTAAACTCTTCCCTATCCTGCGCTGCATTCGCTATTATTCCTACGCTGCCTGCGCTATTATTCCTTGCACTACTCCAACTTCATCTCTTTGACCGACTAACCACGACCTAAATTATTACCATCTTCCTTATAAATAAATACCCTTTACCACCAAGTTACCCACTATCATTCAGTCCTTTACCCCTCCCGCAATCAATGCGGACAAAAAAAAAATCCTCCCCGATAGCCCACTACATACTCCGCCAAACAAAATGGTCTCACGCAGGACGCTATCTCCTACCCCAACTCCATCCAGGCACTGCTCCTCTTATGTTCCCTTCGGGAACAGACTTTTTTTATAAATACAATCCCAACCCTAACTGGTCTTCCATTCCTTGACAATAATGTAATACTTTATCATAAACCCTAAATCCCCCCCTCGCCCTCTTTCGGAGGGACACTTCGGGCCATATATTTATCCCCATCATAAAACAAATACCAAATCGCATTCCAACAATGTTTCCTACAGACGTTACAGGAATAACCATTAGAGCTGAACCTCTGTAAGCCAGAAGATCCAAGTCCAAGTCCAAGATACCCTTCCATATTCATTACGTAATGAAATACCGGATGGCCGAACGGATAGTGACGTCGAAAGAAGGGTTGGTGCGGGAACAAATCGAATGGAGCTTTAAAAATAGTTATTGGAAACAAGAATTTATCAATGAAAGCGATAACTGTCGTTGACAATGGAGTTCTGGTCCCAACCCTAATGTATGGAAGCGAACCATGGAACTGGCAGAAGTAGGATGAGAGCAGAATAAATGCGGTAAGCAGAATAAATGCGGAGGTCCTTAAGACATATGTGTGGTAGAACGATATACAACAGAATCTCAAATGCTGATATAAGAAAGTAATGTAGAGCGGAAGAAGGTAATATGAACAAAATATGAAAGGATCGCTTCGTTGGTTCGGACATATGAAGCGCATGGATGGAGAAAGAATGGTTAAGAAAGTATACATTAATGATGTAAATAGAGTACACAGTCGAGGCAGACCGAAGAAAACATGGCATGACAACAAAGTATGAAGTCGACATTAAATATTATATCAAATATTGAATGTCGGCCACGTGAGGAGTCGGAGAAATTGACGTGCGTGCATGACACGATGTATGAATGTTGATGAAATGAGAGAAGCATGTCAGAGCGTGAAGAAAAAAGTGTGGCAGTCCATTATTTCTGCCTACCCCTTAGGGAAGACGGGATGTTCCCGGCGAGGGCAGTGTGATTGTCACACTGTCTTTGCTCTGGTGTAGAATACGTTAATGATGTGAATGGAGTACGGAGTCGAGGCAGACCGAGGAAAACATGGCATGACCGATTAATCAAATTTTAAAGGTTTATCAAGTTAGAAGTCGGAAGAATCAACGTGCGTGTATGACTCGCTGTATGAATGTGGAGGAATCTAGAGAGGTGTGCCAGGATTGAATAATGTGGAGGTCCATTCTCTCTGCCTACCCCTACGGGGAACGGTGTGATGGTTTGTTTATTTGTTTTGAAACAAAATCGCCTAGAATGCCAAGCCGGAGAGACCAGAGCAATCAAGACCCTGTTCGCGTCAAGACCAACCGGAATAAGGCTTCTAGGAAGGCTTAGACAGCGCCTAATGGATAATGTTCTGGCTAATTTGATTAGGTTTGGCGAAACATACTAATGGGAGAAAATACCCAGGATTGAGAAGTTTAGAATAAAATCATCAAGGAGATTAAAACTCTTCAAGAGTTGTATGGCCATATGAATTAACCCTTACCACTCCATTATTTTTTTATATTGTTTGTCAGCTAACTCTAATTTAAGTGATGTCAAAATATTTTTATTAATAGGTAGTTACAAAAAAATCGTTAACAATTCCGCTTTCTTTACCTCAGGGAGCGCGGTTATTACCCGTGGCTCTTTCCGACTGAATTCTTGCTACGTATGCTAAGCTACCAATCATTGGAGAGAAGGAGGAATATTCACTTGGGAGTTCACTTCTTTCAGCTGATTGGCGGCCGTATACAGAACTCGGATGTCCTGAGTGATGTATGTCTATTTGTCCCTGATAATTACCTTCGTCAAAGACACAGATTGTTTTATTTGCCACGCTGCAGAACCAATCTGCCAATGGTTATGCCTGTGGGTAGGGCAATCTTATTGCTTAATCGGATCGCCTCGGAGGTCGACATATTTCGTGATTGTGTGAGTTGCCTCAGGAATGCAATATCAATGTTATGATTTTTTCTTAAGCTTAAGCTTAATTTTTTTTCAATGCTTCTCTTTTTATAATGTAATTGCAAACGATCTGGAATTGTATGTCTGAAATGTTTGTGATTTTTATCAAAATAAATTAAATAAATTAATGAAATGAAATGAAATGAGTTATTTCATTAATTATTCTTCAAATAAAAAACAATTTACAATAAACATTATGAACTACTTATAGTTTTGCATAGTATGGTACTTTTTAAAACAATCTCCAGGATGGAGACCAGGTTTTCTGGAACTGTTTCCCGTTTTCCCCCTGAAATCCTTCTGTTACTGCACACAGTACAGTCTTTAGAACCTTTGTCCAGTTTCGCAATGAAGTGGGGCTTGTACTCTAATCGCTCCTCTGCATGACGTATCACGGGAAGTTCCCGCCATTTTAGGTTATGTGAATTTGCAAGGATTATTTTATAGTAAAATAAAAACGGAAAACAGTCAAAATCTTATTAAAACGTGAAATTAAGTGTTTTTTTAACTAAAAATTACAAGAGAGTCGAGTTTTGCGCGCGAAAATACACGCGCGCGCAAGTCTTATCTTGTCGGCCGCCAGCCGACAACTGAGTTGTAGGGTAAATATAGGTATCTCGGCTGGCATTCGACAAAGGAGTGGTAAGGATTAAGTAAGCTCTCGTATATTGACATTGTACTGCCGAGTTATCGCGGCCTACCTGAGCCGATTATATCATGAAGTAACTAATTTCTTAAATTATACACTAATCACAAACGGGTTACGCGGTGTATTCCTTACGGGATCTCTCCCGGTCACGAGAGGTATTCTGGTTCGATTCCTTCCTCTTTAGAGTTCAAACAGATAAGAATAATTGTATATATTTCCGGGAGCTCTCTATATATTAAATTTAATTACGTGTTTGATACGATGTATGATGCGAAATCTTAACATATTTTATGTTAAATAATAATTTAATAAATCGATGTTTTTTAACTACTTTCACTTTTGTCTTTATTTCGACAGCAACCGGTTTCACCAGGCTCGTCCAGGACCAGTCTGTTGATGCCAGCGAGTCTGGCAAAACCGACGCTTCCTTATAAAATGTGAAAGCGTTTGAACTGTTTTTGGTTTGTTAATAAAATAGAATCAAAGCGGTAATGTCTTTGATCGATTTCTTGGATTGGAAGTTCGATCAATCGTGTCTGAGAATGGCCCCTGGCGGCCTCTGTCGGCAAGTGGCCGGGTCAAGTTTGGGCATACGAGGTAAATTATTAGCTCCGCTTACAGAAAGTTCGTCTGCTTATTAATCCGGTAATATATTCACGACACTGATTGAATGGCCGGGCCCGTGGAACGGGACACGCGAGTGCCGGAGCGGTCCAGTTAGCCTCATCTGTGAACTATTTAATTACACACTTTTTCTCAGGCTTACTCGTTCGTTTTACCACAGACAACTTTTCGATAAACGATTTGTAACAAAAAAAGACGTTCCAATTCCACGGCTACCAGCTTCATTAATAAATTAATGACATTAAACAAATAAAATGTTTATAAGTAAAGTGAAATTCATCTCCTCATAAAGACCTCTCAAATTTCGACCCAATCACTTCCAGCCGCCACAAGCGCCCAAAATCGATTCTCCTTCAGAGGAACACTCCGGGCCACACAAATCACGCCCCCGCATAAACTAACAACCCACCAAATCACCTTCGAACAATGTTCCCATCAGACGTAAGAGGAATAGCCACATGAGCTGAACCTCTGTAAGTCAGAAGATCCAAGTCCAAGTCATCTCCTCATAGTTTCAAACTGCATTAACTGTACGCATAATTGTTACATTTTTTTCATTTTAAACTGTTAAATTAAATAACTTTGTTTTTATATCACAATTGTGTTTTATTTTACGCGACAGCTGTTTCATCAACCTATGTTGACATCATCAGGTGTTACAATAATATATCAAATGTCAAATTTTCATGATTTTTCGAATCTTTATGTGTATTTGTTCTTATGTCAATTTGAAAATTTTCATTGATATATTTTTGAAGTTCTTGCTAAAATTGAGTTAGGTACCTAAATATTTTAATTAAAAGAGCGGTTAGTTCTATTTATAGGAGAAAATATTAAAGGTGAAAAACATAATAATAAAATTATAATGATAAAACAGTAATCAGAAGGAACAATTACACATAGTGTAGAGTCAAAAACGATGAAACACAATAAATTTAAAATTCAATCTTAGGGAATGATTTGCATATTAAAATGTTAGGTTCCCTATGCTCCTGCCCCTTGTTTCCATGACCAGTGTTTTCTCTATTTCCTTAAGATTTTTTATTTATCATTTTACGTTTTCTCTCCCATCCCACTGGGCCACCCTCACCATATCTGTCTGAAATAATGCCATAAAATCATGTACTATATTTTGCTCTGTGTTTTTGAGATTGTCACATAGAAGCGAATTGTAATTAAACTAGATAAAATGTGGCCTTTAATTTTTTTTTAGAAATGGTCCATTCCCCAATTTATTAAGTCCCACGTGGATGGGGACGGGCCTTTGACTGCCACACCGAAGACCCCAGGTTCGATTCCCGACGATATCAGTGTGATTGTCATACTATCGTTGGTCTGGTTTAAAAATCAGAATTCACGACAGTAAAATGGCGACAGATTTGCTATTATATATAAATCAAATCTATATATTATATATAGATTTGATTTATAGATAACGGCATATATGCCAACATACCCAAGAAACAAACGAACAAACTTCAATCCGTTTTCAATGCGGCAGCACGACTTATAAAAGGTGTTCCAAAAAACTCGCATATTTCACAACATCTAAAAGATCTTCATTGGCTCAAGTGTCCTGAAAGAATCCAGTATAAACTATGCTGGACGGTTTTTAAAGCGCTTCACGGAATGGCACCAGCCTATATATCTGAACTTTGTGTTGCTGATAGCCCTAACTTGCGGCAATCTACGCTTCGATCAGCAAACTCCTCGGCAATAGGCAGATTAGTTGAGCCAAAGCGCAACCCCCGGACAAATTTCGGAGATCGGGCCTTCGCAGTGGCAGGTCCGTCCGCCTGGAATATGCTTCCTGCACGCCTCAGATGCATTGACAATCCGACAGACTTTGAATCTCACCTAAAAACCCACCTTTTCAAAATATCCCATAAAATGTAAACAACAGTTATCTGATTGCTGGTGTCACATGCAGCTCTCATGACTAAAAACATTGTCAAAGCGCCCTTGAGGTGAGCTATTCACGAAAACGGCGCTATACAAATTAGCCTAATTATTATTATTATTATTATTATTACATGTAAAGAGAATCAAAATGATAGCTATACCCTTTACATCGATATGGTTCGCGCTGTAATGATGTAAAGAGCGATTCAACAAAATAATAATTATCTTCTTCTTCTTCTTCTTCTGCTTTATTTAGGATTGTGTCCTGTTATTTCTCGGAGCCTGTTCCTGGGATGCAGATGTCCAACTGTCTCGCCATCTTTTTGGTAGTGTTCCTGCAGGTCTATTTCCTGTTGGTACTTTATTTGCGGCATGATCTCTCCACCAGCGTCTTCTCAGTCTTCCCCATCGCACGACATCTTCCACATTGCAGATATTTCTTATTTCAGAATTTTTTATTCTGTCCCGGAGTGTCGTTCCCGCAACGGATCGGAGTCTTCATTTCTGTGGTTCTTGGGAGACTTATTGTTCTGATGGTGTAAATTCTGATGGAATAATAATAATAATAATGATAATATTAATGTTATAAATACATGCTTGACGACCTTCGTGGCCGAGTAGTAAATACATTGACTGCCACCCCGATGGTTCCGGGTTTGATTCCCGGCGAGGGCAGTGTGATTGTCGCACTGTCTTTGGTCTGGTGTAGAATTCACGTGACAATAAAATGGCGATAGATTAGCTTCCTGTCATATGTCACGAGAATCACTATGATAGCTATAATACCCTTTTCATCGATTTGGCTCATGCTGTCATGATGTAAAGAGCGATTCAACAAAACAATAATAATCTTCTTCTTCTTCTTTTGCTTTATTGAGGACTGTGTCCTGTTATTTATCGGAGCTTGTTCCTGTGATGCAGATGTCCAACTGTCTCGCCATCTTTTAGGTGGTCTTTCTGCAGGTCGATTTCCTGTTGCATCGCATGACATCTTCCACATTGCAGATCTTTCTTATTTCAGAATTTCTTATTCTGTCTCGGAGTGTCGTTCCCGCAATGGATCGGAGAGTCTTCATTTCTGTGGTTCTTAGGAGACTTTTTGTTCTGATGGTGTAAATTCTGATATAATAATAATAATAATAATGATAATATTGAGGTTATAAATACATGCTTGTTGCCTATCTGATTACCTGCAATAAATAGACCCTCCGAGATGACAATTTCGCAAAGAATTCCCTTATAAGTTTGAAGAAATATGTAAGTGCAAACCATTAGTTGTTATTAACCACCTATTGGTTCCCATCATGCTATACGGAATGCGGAAAGTTTGGGCGTACACTCAAGATACGTGATCTTAAATCAGCCATTGTGACTCTTGGACCAACGCCCGTGGTTAATAGTTTCATTTATTATATTAATATTTATGGGATACAAGAATGTAAGAGGAAATTGATCAGTCAATGTAAATCGTCTTATTACTGAGAATGATTAATTAAGTTGTTTTTATCGTGATAATATTTATCTATCGAATCTCATACCGTTCGCAGATCAGGTAACGGCAAATCATTTCACATCCTTTGGTAGTTCGGTTTCTTGGTTAATTTTCTGATTAATTAATTTACTGACTGTCCATTGCAAGCCATTAAAGTGTATGTTAAATGTATAAAGAACGTCATGTCGATTACAAACAACTCATATCAAGCTATGCTATTTTGTAGCGAGGTGCATAGCCCATCATGCGACGGCTTTCGCAGAGGTCAACAGGAGAAGATGAGTTTACTCCAGTCACATATTCGGGATAATACAACAAAAACATTTATGCTTTTGACTGCTGAATGTGTCCCCCTTCACTCTCTCTTTTAATGCTTATCATTATCAAATTAAATGTCATTTTAATATCTGTCTAAAATGTACAAAAAAAATTATATTGAACCCTTGTAGATGATTTATTTTGTTTATTTTTTTTATTTTAGATTTATTTTGTGGATGTTGGAAGATCGAAGTGTGCGCGGGAGATGCCTATTGGTGGCGATGAGGTTCGCAACCCATCACACCGCGTCTCCCGCGGGGCGAAAAGAGAAGGATGGAGTGCCGCATCGGTTAAAGTGTGACAGTCCATTCTTTCTGCCTACCCTTTCGGGGAGACGGCGTGATGGTTAGTTAGTTAGTTTTGTAGATGATGATTTGGAAGTCTTTCATACATAACCCATCCTGACCTTTGATTGCACGTCGTTTGACCTATAAATTAACATAAATTATTGTAATATGAACTGTTTTCAAATAGCTTTTAAACATATTTAATAAAAGCACTTTTAATTTTATAAAATCAATTTCTATTTAAATAATGAAAACAAAAAAATATATACAAAATTTCTTTATTATTATAAATTTGTGTGCTTCCACTTGTGTTGTCCAATAATTTCTATTTGTTTTTAATTTTCTCTTTTGACCGTTCTTTTAACAAATTAAGATTATCTATCATTGACCACAAAAAAAAATACTTAAACTTTCGTATGAAGCACTTAACTTGTGGTGTGGCATTATTAAATTAAATAATAATACACTTTTAATAAGTTGTATTAACAACAACCAATATTTTTGGGAAAGAAAAGCTTAGAAGACTAAAATTAGAAAGGATATTTACGGAAAAAGGAGTAATTGGAGGAATCTGATTATTAATGATGTTTTCTCCTTATTTCACAGATTTGAGGATTTCCAAAGATTCAAGTTTGGTTTATTTACTGCTATTGTTAATTAGTTTTTTATAAACCGCGTTATTTTTAAATTCCAAAGCGTATTCCACAGTGTTAACCTTAACTTTCAATATTCTGAAGATATGTACAACAAGAACACGAAGAAAAATAAAATGGACGGGGTACGTGCCTAGAGAGTACATGAGCGATCCTTTAATAGCTTCGGTTGTGTGATCTTTAACCATTATTTTTATTATCTATTTTTTTGAATACTCAAAATTCAAATTGAGAACGCAAAACATTATTTGCATTCTCATACAAAACATTCAAAAAGCAAATATATTATTTGGAATAATATGAAATTTCTTATGCATTAGTTCAACGAAACATGGTTCACGTGGTACATATGGTATACTCTCAATATGTAAATTCCATCAAACTTACGTGTTCCAATATTACACATTTCATCCATACATCAAACATGACACCTCTGCTTATGTAAACATGAATTTCGTGTAAAAAGCATGACTCGCCCCACCTGGGAATATCAATGTCAATATATACCTAAGTTTTCCAGTTTCATAAACATGAAAAATTCCTTCACAAACTTTTTAGACACGGTAATGTTTATATAATTACAGCGTTTGGAAAAAATACAGAAAAATATATAAAACTAACCAACTAACCATCACGCCGTCTCTCCGAAGGGGCAGGCAGAATGAATGGACTGCCACACTTTTCTTTCCTGACATATTTCTCTCGCTTCCTCAACATCGTGTCATGCACGTGCGTCGATTTCTCTGACTCCTCACGTGGCCGACATTCAATATTTGATTTATTGATCGTCCCACGTTTACCTCGATCTTCCTTTATTTCTTGTTCTATTTACATCGTTAACATCTATATATTTTTAATTTTTTCTTCATTCATTCTTTCCATGTGTCCAAACCGTCTTAATGATCCTTTCATTATTTCGTTCATAACACCATCATTCGAACCGCATTCACTATCATACACAGAGTATCCACACATTCGTCTAACAGATCTCATTTCTACTGCATTTATTCTACTTTCATCCTTTTTTTGCTAGTTCCATGCTTCGCTTCCATACATAAGAGTCGGTACAAGAACACCATTGTGCACTGCCATTTTTGCTTTTTTGGATAGTTTTTTTTTTCGCGATGATAACTTTAAGCGCACATTCACTTTGTTGCCTACCCCAACCCTTCTTTCAATATCCCCATCATATTTGTTGATGTTTGAGCTTTTTGTTTTGTAGACAACAACAACAACAACAAACCATCACGCCGTTTCCCCGCAGGGGTAGGCAGAGAGAATGGACCGCCACACTACTCTATCCTGGCACACCTCTCTAGCTTCCTCCACATTCATACATCGAGTCATACACGCACGTCGATTCTTCCGGCTTCTGACATGACCAACTTTTAATATTTGATTAATTTGGTCATGCCATGTTTTCCTCGGTCTACCTCGACTCCTTACTCCATTTACATTGTTAACGTATACTTTTTTAACCATTCTTTCTTCACCCATGCGCTCCATATGTCCGAACCAACGAAGCGAACCTTTCATAATTTTGTTCATAATACCTTCTTTCGCTCTACACTCCTTCCTAATATCAGCATTTGAGATTCTGTCGTACATCGTTCTACCGCACATACGTCTTAGGGACCTCATCTCTACCGCATTTATTCTGCTCTCATCTTTCTTCTGCCAGTTCCATGCTTCGCTTCCATACATAAGGGTTGGAACCAGAACTCCATTGTGAACGGCCATTTTCGCTTTCATTGATAAATTCTTGTTTCCAATAACTACTTTTAAAGCTCCATTCACTTTGTTACCCGCACCAACCCTTCTTTCAATATCACTGTCCGTTCGGCCATCCGCTGTGAACATCCTACCTAAATACACAAATTCACTCACCTGTTCCAAGTTATCTTTATTTACACTTATATTACAAACTGTCATTTGCTCTTCCCTTTCAAAAACTAACACCTTTGACTTTCCGACATTCATCATTAAATCGTTCGACCTGCATACCTTATACTTTCTCGACACCAAGACTTGTAATTCGTCCGCACTATCCGCAACGAGAACGGCATCGTCCGCGTAAAGCAGACAGTTTACAGACAGATCACTCATCTTAGCACCAGCATTTATACCTTTAAGTTCTTTCATACACTTGTCCATATACAGATTGAACAACCAAGGGGACATCACGCAGCCCTGCTTAACACCCTTCGTGATATCAAACCAGGGCGTGATGTCCCCATTTACCCTAACACTGGCAGTGCTCCCTTCGTAGAGAGAAGCAACCGCCCGTATCAGTTTTGTGCTCACTCCGTATTCGGACAAGATTGACCACAGTTTTTCTCTGTTCACTCAATCATAGGCTTTTTGCAAATCGACAAACGCACAGAAAAGCTTACGGTTTTTGGCCATAAACTTCTCCGCAAGCGTTCGAAGTGCAAAAATCTGATCCATACAACCTCTTCCGGTCATAAAAGCGCCTTGAACATCCCATACTCTTTCAGTCGTCGTCTTTTTTACTCTTTCTATTAAAATTCGACCTTAGAGTTTACCAACGGCGCTTAATAGACTTATTGCCCGGTGATTTCCACAGTCCATACGAGACCCCTTTCCCTTATAAAGAGGCATGATAACAGCCCTCCTCCAGTCGAGCGGCGTATATCCGTCCTCTAAACACTGGTTAAAGAGTCTATATAACCATGCTGAAACCACCGGCCCACCGTTTTTGATAAACTCTAAAGCCACACAGTCATATCCGACAGCTTTTCCACCTTTTATACATTTAACTCCAGGTCTCATCTATGCTAATACATTCCGATTCTCGATCACCTAAGCCTATCATTCACTTTCATCATAAAACTCTCTTTTACGCCATCGTTTTGTAGTTTTTCGACTTTTACTCTAGATGGGGCGGTCACTGTCTTGTTCCTCTTGGTGCGCCAGCCTCGGAACAAATTTACCTTTGTTACCACCAAAAAGTGGTCTGTTCCGAGTTCGGCCCCTCTGAACACTCTGGTATCTACAGTGTCCGCCCGTAAGCTAGAGTCCACGATGACGTAATCGATCGTCGTCCTTTCATTTCCTCTCTCCCATGTATACTGGTGGATCCTCTTATGATCAAACATCGTGTTTGACACAAAGAGGCTCCACTCCAGGCACACACCAAGCAATCTCTTTCCATTATCATTCGTTCTACTATCACCATACTTTCCGAGACATTCTTCATAACCAGCCCTTTGAATTCCTACCCATCCATTCAAATCTCCTGCTAAAATAATTCTTTCGTTCGCATTTTTACTCGCTGCTATCTCGTTTACTCTATCCCAGAACTCATCTTTCACAGCTTCATCTTCGCTATTAACAGGAGCATACCCAATTATGAGTAGTACTCTTGTTAATCGCCGTCTAATCCAATTTTGAAGTGGATCCACATTAGTCTAGGATTCACACATTCGTATCCTTTCATGCATTCTATCATCCTAGGAGCTAAAATTGCTGCCACACCCTGGCCTCCTCTTTTTTCTTGTGGTACCCCTGACCACAAGACGACCTTATCCCCATGCTCTCTGGATCCACACTCTTTAACCATGCATTCAGTCACACACAGAATATCTAAACATTTATTCTCAAATTCATCGCACATCTCATTTAACTTCCCTTCCATTCCTCCTCTTATGTTCCAAGTACCGATGCGGCACTCCACTCTCCTCTGTTCGCCCCCGCGGGAAAAGCGACGTGATGGGTGGCGGACCTCATCGCCGTCTCTAGGCATTTACCCGCATCAACTTACAAACTACCTTAAAATTAGTTACATTATATTATTTATACACATGTACTACTAATAATAAAAACAATCTATATAATACAAAAATTAACTTATTACGACATTCCGGGTATTCCTATTACAAACTAATACAATTACAATAAGTGAAAATTCCAAGAAATGTTTACCTACTAACAATCTGAATTTTAAACAGCCTTACATGCTAATTATAAATTATTACCTAATAAGTTACAATTTTCTTTCGATCTTTCGAACCTTGATATAATAGTTGATAGCAGTTCCCTGTCAATTCTAGCTCGCCTCAGGACTTCGGTATTGGTAATCATGTCTGTCCAGGGAACTCTAAGCATTCGGCAATGGAGCCACATTTCAAATGCTTCCAGTCTGTTCATTGAGTTAACTTTCAAGGTCCACGTTTCACATCCGTACAATAAAACAGACCACACATAGCATTTAATCATTCTCTGGCGGAGTATATAAAAAAGAAAAAGACAAATTTTTTTTTTGTTTGTTTATTATGAATGTTTCAGGCATTTAATATTTTAAAATAATACAGACTCGTGTTTCTGGAAGTCATAAAATATTTAGATTTTTGGCGTTCACATAAAAAATATCACCTCCCGCCGCTGACACTTGACAGTACTTATAATCTAATCTGAATCGCATTGCATGTGTACACGCAATAAGCTCTAATTGACTCTAAGAATGATTCTGAAACAAGATTGTTATCATCTTTAAAATAAATTATACGAAATAGTCTATTTAACCCGAGGTGGCCTCAGATTATTCTCACAGACTCCGTCCATTAGTCATCATTACAGCCTCTTGCCACGGAATGACCATTCACGACATATTCTTAAAGTCTCCTTTATTATTACCGCATTCCTTCACATATTACAAAAAATTAAAACATATTGAAATTAACAAAACTAATTAACTCACCATCACGGCGTCTCCTTGAATGGGTAAGCAGAAGTAATGGGCTGTCATTCTGTCCTTTCCTGACATACTTTTCTCGCCTCTTCAACATTCATATACAGGGTGTCCCAGAAGTCAACGTCAAGCCGGAAACGGATGATAGGGCAAATCATGCTAGTTATGAGAAAAAAGTTTTAAAAAAAGGTGTGATGAATCTCTCGATTTTTTTAAACCTCTTCCACATTTATATACAGGGTGTCCCAAAAGTCAACGTCAAGCCGGAAACGGATGATAACAAGTCATGCTAGTCATGAGAAAAAGTAAAAAAAAACTGTGTTGTTTTTCTCGATTTTTTTTAAATACCTATAGTTTAAAAAATACAAAACATAGATTTTTTTTACATTTTTCTCATAACTAGCATGACTTGCCCTATCATCCGTTTCCGGCTTGAAGTCGATTTCTGGGACACCCTGTATATTAGTGAATCAAGTTTGAGAATAATAAATGAAACATTATTTTTTCCACTTTTTATGTTATATTTTGTGGATAATACTTACCATACATGTGTGTGTCTATTGAAACATCCGTTTCCGGCTTGAAATTGATTTCTGGAACACCCTGTATATTAGTGAATAAAGTTTGAGAATATTAAATTGAACATTATTTTTTTCACTTTTTATGTTATATTTTGTGGATAATACTTTCCACACGTGTGTCTATTGAAACATTGATAATATGAAGTGAGAAATAGTTTTACCCTTTAGTCCAATTACTGATATTAATGGGTAAAGTGGAGGGACGTCTAGGAGTTGGTAGAAGGCAGCTGTTCTGGCTGCAGAACATCAAAGAGTAGACAGGAATAACAAGAGTTCAGTTTTTTTTAAGGATTAATTATATCTCAATAGAGACGAGGATGTAAATTGTTTTCTGGGAACAGAATATGTACCGATCTTAATGGATGGCGCTAGTGTAGATTGAACTAAAAAATGTGAAGTGTTCCTCAACATTCTAGCATATATACATCTTCCAAAAATTTGTCAGAAGTGGTGGTCGTAAGAAGGGCGGAATGGGGAATGTTGTTAAACCTAAAGCGATCACTTAACCCAACCAATAGGTCATAAGTCTTGTAAGCGCCTCGACCATCATATTCTGTTCCCAAAAAACAATTTACATCTTCCTCTCTATTGAGATACAATGAATCCTTATAGTGTTTTAATTAATAAAAAATGTAATTATCTTGATCTTCATAAAACGTAATGCAGGTACTTGTATTATATAATAAATATTTCATTTATACCATATATGGACAAAGGATATAAAATTTAAAACCGTACGTCGAATTACGTATTTCACGGCTTGACTTCGAATTAATGAGGACGCACCTTAATTGAAACGGAGGAATCTTCGATTTAATCGATCTATTTCTGACGTAATAAATCTCTCGGATGATGAATCTCTGCCCAAGGTGTCTGTTCGTGTTTCCGAATCGTTTTCTGTGTACAATTATCCGTCTTCCGCACTATATTTAAATTTCAATTAGACCACCATACACGATTTATCAACACCTCTTCTTGATCTATGACCAGTTTCTACGACGCTCTGTGAAATCGTTAATTATTAGCAATTACTATGAGCCTTTATCGGTTAAACGCAGCACTCTGATTGAAATCAATTTTTTGTGATTGCAAAAAAAATCTTATTAAATCTTAATTGGTTCACTTTATGTATCGAAGCAAATTATATAACTCACTTAAGTAGTCTAAGGTATAGTACCCTAAAGATAGCGCAAAATTATCTATATTGTACTGTTAGTTAGATTTGTAATGAGAAATATTGCAATCATCCATAACTGTCATTTTTATAATTAATACGAAAGAAAATATCTGCTTTCTAGAAGTTTTATGACAGTTTATGGTAATGACAGTTTCATCTTTGTAAAGCTTTCTAATGCATTAGCAAATGACATTAGATCATTCTCATAAACAATAATAAAACTTCTAGAAAACTTGGACTTTGGGTCTTCTGACTGACAGAGATTCAGATCTAATGGCTATTCCTCTAATGTCCGTAGGAAACATTGCTGGAAATGGTATTTGGTATTTGTTTTATGCGGGGGCTAAATGTGTGGCGTAAAGTGCTCCTCTGAAAGAGAGCTAGGGAGGATCTATGGTTTATGCTAAAGTCAGAACTAGCCTGCTTCTTATGCTGCTGAGGAAAAAAGCAATCAGTCTGCGGAACATGATCGATGTCTTTCTTATTTGTGAAAGTTTTTTCAAAAGAAAACTACTCTTGACTTTAGAAAGTATCTAGTCTTCCTAAAGTCAAAATATCTCTCATGCAATCCTGGTATTTTACATATTCTCAAATAGATGTCTTAAACTGTAAATACTTGTATATTTGTAACGTCTTTTGAGAAAAATAAACTGATTTGATTTGATAATTGAGAAGTGGATTACAAACTGTCCTTATATATTTTTTAAAGTTTGATTGAGGAAAGTAGGTTTAATGTAGACTAATGCTGTTGACTTTAGACCAGTGGTTCTTAACCTGGGTTCGGTAAGTCAGTCTCCCGGGTTCGGCGGAGATCAAAACACACACCCAACTTATTGTATGATATTATGAAAAATGATACGACGCGTCGTACGATGCATTCATTTATCCAATAAATCTAGTATATTCTTTGAAAGGAACATATATATTTGTTGCGAAAATGACATGAAAGTGGCACTCGCCAAGGTAAAGCCGCGCATTTCTGAACTGGTCTCTGAAAGGCAACAGCAGAAGTCACACTGATTTGCAGAAAATATTCATTATTATATTTTGTTTTTACGTGAAAATCATGTTTTAATGATTTTATAATATTTTTTGTATTTAATGGTTTCGTTCATTTTCTGCACCTTTATATAAATATGTACCTATGTTTTGAATTTGAAAAAATCATATATTATTTTCCAATTAAGGGTTCGGTGAACGCACATATGAAACTGGCGGGGTTCAGTACCTCCAACAAGGTTAAGAACCACTGTTTTAGAGAGTATCTTATCTATTTAAAGACGAACCATCTTTCATGCATTTCTAATATTTTACCTGCTGTCAAATAGATGCATTAAACTCATAAATATGTTTGTAATATATTTTGAAAAAAAATAAACTGATTTGATTCTTGAGAAGTTGACTACCAACTGTCCCTCCATCTTTTTGGAGGTCGTCCTTGAGGCCTGTTTCCTTGAAGAGAACAGTCCCTCGCTGCTGTTCATATATTCCGTCGTGCATAATTAATTCACTCATGATTACGATAAATTGACCATTACCTCGCAATTTAAATTCCTTAACCCGCGGGTGTCATGTGACCATTAGTGCTCATTTAAAGTAATGGCGGTGTTCATGCTGCAGTTTCTTCTAAATTCTGTTCAAAGAGCATAAATTTTATTCTGAAACCGCCTTGCAGCGTATGCAACATCCGCTTCCGAAAATTGGCACTTATGTAAATTTGCGCCAACCGTATATTACGCGCAAAAACCTGCTTCGTGGCGTACCATTGAAAAATGTCGAATGCTGCTTCATACAGAAACCTTGTGTCATTTCGTACACGGAATATAATATTTTTGATAAACTCACGGCGTTAACAGCGTAAAATTGAATAATGGCTAACTTATTTTGATATTTATTGTTTCGGCATTCACTTTGTGGTAGGACATGATTAAATTGTAAATAAAACACTTGTTTTTCACCACTTGAGTTTTATATTTTACACGACTAGTTTCGGAAGCTACAGATGCTTCCATCTACAGGTTTAAATATAAACTGTAGATGGTAGTATTTATATTTAAACCTATTGATATAAGCATCTAGCATCTGTAGCTTCCGAAACTAGTCGTGTAAAATATAATACTCAAGTGGTGAAAAACAAGTGTTTTATTTACAATTTAACTTATTTTGAATTTAAATATTAATTAATCATATATTTTTTTTACTTGAATTGTCTATATTATAATTGATGCTCCGCGTTTTAATTTTCAGGGCGGTGTGGACATGTTTGATTTGCAATTTTGCGAAGTTATATGGCTTTATTATTAGTAGGGCGGCAGAGATGGCCAAAATAAGTCAAAAAGAAGTTAGAAAGGTGAGAGGGGTGAGGTGAATGAGAAATGAAAATAAGAGAAGTAGAGTTCCTATATATGAGATTCCATGGACTAGCTAATAAGCACCCCGATAGTTGCCTTACAACTGAGGGAACCATGGAAAACCTCAGTCGGGACGCGAAGTACCTGTAAAAAACACATTTTAGTTATTTATTTGCTTCTCGTAACCGATCCACCACCGTGGTTGCGAAGTCAACGAATCTGCAGAGTGTATCCTTGTTGCGGAGGATGGCTGGGAGATCTGTGATGTGGATTTCTCTTCTTTGACATTCCTTCTCCAGTTTCCATCTCTCACGCGTGAAGATTGGAAAGTGGGTGATGATGTGTTACAATTAATTATAATGGAAGCATTTGAAATGTGGCTCTATCGCCGAATGCTCAGAATTCTCTGGACAGACATGGTTACCAATACCGAAGTCCCGAGGCGAGCTAGAGTTGACAGGAAACTGTTATCAACTATCAAGCTTTGGAAGATTTCACATCTGGGTCATATACTGCGTGGGAAAAAGTACCACCTTCTCCAACTGATATTGGAGGGGAAAATTGAGGAACGCCAAGGGCCCGGTAGGAGACAGATGTCTCGGCTGCGAAACGTGAGGGAGTGAATTTTCTTTTTATTCACACTACTTGTATACAATTTTTTAACCATTCTTCTTTCATTCATTCAATCCATGTGTCCAAACCATCTTAATATTCCTGATCCGCTTGAAATAAAACATTCATTCCCAAACTGATCATGGTAAACCTTGACAATAAATATATTTTTTCTTCTATACTCGCCATACTTTGTGTTGTAGATGCTTTATTTCTCTTTTTATTTTTTATATACTTTGTATATACAACACACACATTAAAAAAAATTAATGACATAGACATGTTTCGGACAATCAGTCCTTCTTCAGTGGTACATGTTATAATGATACATATTTAAAATATTATAAAATTGTGTACATGATCTGACAGATGTTATAAAGATTTTCCAAAATAAATCTTTGTAACATCTGTCAGATCATGTAAACAAATTTATAATAACTGTATCTCAATAGAGACGAAGATGCAAATTGGGAATACAATATGGTGATCGAGGTGTTTACAGGACTTATGACCTGTCATTGGTTGGGTTAAGCGCACGCTTTATGTAAAACAACATTCCCCACTCCACCTATTCTTATGACCACCATGTGTGACAAATTTTTGGAAGTTGTATATATGTTCATCTGTAACACCACACTTCACATGGTAGTTTCAATCTACACACTAGCGCCATCTATGAAGATTGGATTTTAATGGGTAAAATCCAGTATTCGTCTACAAGTATTTGTATACATTCAAAATGTAAAAAATTTATAATATTTTAAATATGTATCTTTATAATATGTATCACTGAAGAAGGACTGGTTGTCCGAAACATGTCTATATAATTTTTAAAAAATTAAAGTAAGTTTTGTATATACAAAGTATATAAAAAAGAAAAAGAGAAATAAAGCATCTACAACGCAAAGTATGGCGAATATAGAAGAAATTAATGTATATTTTTTGTAATTTTGAAGTCATGTGGTGATACAATGAAATATATACAAATCAAGTTACAGTGACATTCAAAATTGTGTAAAATATGCTAGATCTTTATCTTATTGTGGCATTGTATAATATAATATATAGTCGACAGTATTCCTGTGCTTCCACGTGTATATTCTCCACGTGAATTATAATTTTCTCATCGCTGCGACACGCCGCGCTGCGAGTTTGGAAGACTTTCATGATTTATGGAGCGACGTTAACGTTTTAATTAAATGTGCTAGGATCAATGCTTCCCAGTCTTCAGGGAGCGGACTCCATGTAGCTGATGATGTCCATAATTCATATATTATACGGGTATTGTTAGCGCTATCCCACGCCCGGCAGACCGGTGTAAAATGCCTACATTATCCACAGTTTTAATGGACAAAGAACTTGATGTACGAGGAATGCCTAAAATGCAACGAGACTAGCCAGCCAGAGTTCAACCCAGTTTTTTTTTGTGATGAACGTCCTTTATTTCAAAGGTGTGTTTCCTTCGCTTATTCAATTTTTTTTTCGTTATCAAATATTTTTTTTAGTTTATCAAAAGACATTACAAACAGCATAAATGTTAAGGGAACTATTGAGTACAGGTAAAATATTGTACACATACAACATAATACCAGGAACGCATTAGTGATGGTTCGACATTAGGAAGACAAGATACATTCCAAATTCAAGAGTATCTGTCCCCTGAACGTACTTTCACTTACATGAAAGACGTCGATCTCCGAGGAGACCGTGTTCAGCAGGCTAATTGTTCTTCCCACCGGTGTCACCAGAGGCAGATTGGTTCTGGTGGCCGGTAGGTAAAACAAACTGTGCTGTCGGAGATATCTTATAATAAGTTCTTGAAATTTTAAGCAATACATAAGGCAGTGATTCCCAAAGTGGTCTATATAGACCCACAGGGATTTCGATTTATTTATTTCAATTTTGTTTAATCATAAACATTACAATGTATAACCAAAGCGCTTATGACTATACAGGTAGAATACAAAAACAAAAAAAACTTTTTTAAACATAATATGCAATTGTTAAATTTAAAAATTTCAATATAAACAATAGACAAAACACAAAAAACGCGAGATAATTTTAAAAATAAGACCAATTAAGTAATCAGAAACAATAAGAAGACTACAACAACTTGCGAACGGTCCATTTCAGCAGAGGTCTATGAAATGAAATCGTTTTCGACCCTTTTTTAGTTCATTCGGCATAGATAGAACATTTCATTTTTGAAAATGAACTAAAAAAAAAATCGCCCAACGTTTCGATCGGCAGATTTTCCTTAAAGAGTTAAAAAGAACAAAAAAAAATGGTCGACATCGAATTCTGTCTTTTTTCCGTTTATTTTGGCCAAATTTAGCTCTATGTCTGCTTCAAAAACTATTTTTATAATTATAGATGAATTTGTAAAAAAATAAGAATTTTAGGAAAACAGGGGGTCTACATAAAATAGAAGAAATCGTTATATCACATATTGAATGTCGGCCATGTGAGGAGTCAGAGAAATCGACGCGCGTGCATGACACGATGCATGAATGTTGAGAAAGCGAGAGAAATATGTCAGGAAAGAAAAGTGTGGCAGTTCATTCTTTCTGCCTACCCCTTCGAAGAGACGGCGTGATGGTTAGTGTTAGTTAGTTAGTTAAAATATAAATTCTGATAATTACGACAGTTATCATTACTCCAAGTGGAGGAAATTACGGGGGTAAATACGGGGGTATTAAATACGGGGGTATTTATTTCATTTTATGAACGTTGCAACTTATAATAGCATTAAAATATATATTACGTAAGTTAGCCTCAAATCAAATAGGTAGCTTGTATTTTTGTCGTTCAGTCTCGTATCTATTTAGACAGACCTCGTATACGTAGTCAACGCTTTAGTCATTACAAGACCACTCAAGGAAAAATAGTACGTAAAAGATTAATTTCATATGCACCCAAGAAAGGAAGTCAAGGGAATGGGGTGATAGATTACTTAGCAGAGTTTTTAAAAGAAATAACCATGAATAAGTTAATACAAAAAACTTGCTTGATGGTTTTTTCATACTGTCAAATTGGAACTTGCAACTCTCAAGTGGTGGTCTAGGGGACGAAACGTTTGGCTCCTGATCCAGGGGACTTGGGTTAAATTTTGGACACTACTAACTAACTAACCAACTAACCATCACGCCGTCTCCCCGAAGAGGTAGGCAAAAAGAATGGACTGTCACACTTTTCTTTCCTGACATATTTCTCTCGCTCCACAACATTCATACATCGTGTCATGCACGCGTGTCGATTTCTCTGACTCCTCACATGGCCGACATTCAATATTTGATTTATTTGATTGTGCCACGTTTTCCTCGGTCTTCCTCTATTTCTGGTTCCATTTACATCATTAACATATTTTTTTTTTTACCATTCTTTCTTCATTCATTTTTTCCATATGTCCAAACCATTTTATTGATCCTTTCATTATTTTGTTCATAGCACCATCATTCGCACCGCATTCACTTTTATATTTTCATTCAACACTCTATCATACACAGAATATCACACATTCGTGTAAGAGATCTCACTTCTACTGCACTTATTCTATATCAATCCTTTTTTTGCCAGTTCTATGCTTCGCTTCCATACATAAGGGTCGGTACAAGAACACCATTGTGCACTGCCATTTTAGGTTTTTTTCAATAGGTTTTGGACACTACCAGATTCCTTATACAAAATAATGAGCTATTTTCTGTTCATATTGAAGATTGTTAAATAAATTCCAATGCAATGGATTCAAATCCTTGGAATTTTATATTTTATATTTAAAATCAGATTATTTCTCCGAGAAAAAAAATTAAAAAAAAATAATAAAAAATAATAATAATAATAAGGATGGAGTACCGCATCGGTTAAAGTGTGGCAGTCCATTATTTCTGCCTGCCCCTACGGGGAGACGGCGTGATGGTTAGTTAGTTATAATATTTATGTTTCTTGAAAAATGATGAAATTAAATTAATAAAAAAGGTCTGTATATAGAAGTTACATTATATTTTATAGGAATGACATGTTTCGCCATTCTAAGGCGATATAAAATATTTTGTTAACGCCTTAATAATGTGAACTATGTTATTTCAATAAAAATTATAATATAAAAAAAACTTCTAGAAAATTTATATTTTCATTCATTTCTATTACTATATGATTTCTGCAAGTTGGTACTTATGGTCTTAAAACTGTAACACTGTCCAAACAAAGTGCCGAGAAACTACGAGTAACCCAAAGAGCCATGTTAGTAATAAGTCTAAGAGACAGATTCAGAAACGATACGGTGAGAGAAAAAACAAAGGTCACTGACATCATCCACCGGGGTGTGACTCTAAAATGGCAATGGGCAGGTCACGTAGCCAGACTCAAATGAAAAGTGGACAGTGAGACTTGGAGACCGTGGACGGCAAAGAGAAGTGCAGGGCGATCGCAACTACGGTGGAAGGATGGTCTGAACAGACACGTCGGAATAACCTGGATGTAATCTTCACATAACAGAGTGACATGGAAGCGAATGGAGGAGGCCTTTGTCTAGGAGTGGACGAGAATCGGCTGAGGAAGAAGAAGAATTGCTACATATAATAGTTCACAATAATTAATTTGACAATAAGCACTCAAGTCAGATAAATATATTATTTTTTCGTTCGTTTTACAAAGCAATAAAATAGATTGAACATGTAATAATATATTTTCTATTGCGCGGTAAATAATAGTTTACGCATACGATTTGAATAATTTTAGATTTCATTATGATAACGACATTCGATATTCAAGCAATCAGGGATTCTTGCTCATAAAGTATAATTAAAAGCTAATAAAAATTCCATAAGCCTTAATTTTAATCACAATGCTTTGAAACCGGAATTTTTCTAAAATTCTATTTTTGAATTACTTTTCTAGTTACCATATTGGAACCCCGCACGTGTAGTGGATTGGTTAAAAGTGTTTTTACATTTAAAATTCGTCATCCAATAAGATATTAAAATATACTCATATTAATATGTTGTAACAACTTCGTTAGTGTGGCACAGAACGCTCCTTCGTAAATGTGTCAAGTATAAAATAATTGCATTTAAAACATTTAAACATTTAACATTTTGAGATATTTCGTGTATAAGTGAATTGTTTTGGTCAATTTGATTGTTTCCGCACTTTGTGTATAAATAAATTTTTCATTTGTTTCAATGACAATTTGAATAAATTTTTCAAGAATATTTTTAAGTTCTTGCTGGTGTTGGATTGTTTTCAATTGTCTAATTACAACTTATTAAACGCTAAGGTATTAACACTGTGCATTTCCATAGCAATATACGAGTACTTAGGAAATTGAAAAAAATTGTGTATTCCACTATTTATTTTTAAAATATTAAAAAACACGACATGTTTCTGAGGATACCTTATCTTCAGGTGTAAAAATATAATAAAAACTAAACAATGACAGACTAATAAAAAAACTTTATTTGTTTAGTTTTTATTATATTTTTACACCTGAAGATGGAGGTATCCTCCGAAACACGTAGTGTTTTTTTAATATTTTTTTTAATAAATAGTAGGTTAATAAAGTTTTTCAATTTCCTAAGTATATGTCTAATTACAGTTCATTTAAAAAAAAAAGGTTGTTAGTGGAATAAATTAAATAAACACAAATGTCCGGATCGTCCAGCTGAAAACAAGTGCACCATCTAAAAGAACATTGTGTTAAATTATTTTTATTTTGTTATTTTATTAAAGTTATTTTATTAAATTTATTTAATAACATTGTATTTTATATAATTTGTTTTTATTTATTACGTAGACGTTGAACGATCGAAGTGTGCGCGGGAGATGCCTATTGGTGGCGATGAGGTTCGCAACCCATCACACCGTGTCTCTCGCGGGGGCGAAAAGAGAAGGATGGAGTTCCGAATCGATTAATCTTGGGGAATGTTGTTAAACATTAAGCGATCGCTTAACCCAACCAATGACAGGTCATAAGTCCTGTAAGCGCCTCGACTACCACATTCTGTTCCCAAAAAACAATTTACATATTTGTCCTTATTGGGATACAATTAATCCTTATAAAAAAATATATTGATTAATTTTAGATGATCGAACCGCATTCATAAAAATGTTAACATCTCAATACGTGTGAATGATTGCCTCATAACCTGCATCATACGAAATATATTTATGTTATGTAATCCACATTCATAGAAGATAGTTTGCATTTAAATTGCGTTTTTTTGATAATGAAAAAACACTAATAACCACTTAAAACAAGCTCGCTAGTGCTCTAATTATATTTAACGATTGTAGTAACCGTAACAGGTGAATTTATCGACTCGACTAGCCTCACCGTTTTATTGTGCGTAATAGAAGGTTATAAATTCGACTTACGGATATAACAATAACTCTTTATATCGCTCGTCATTTGTTTCGAATGAATTTTAAATTTTTTAATTATTCAATAAAAATTCCAAATTTTCAACAGCCTCAAGGTGTTTTCAAATCTCTATTATTGTTCCTGATAGATATCTTCGACAGCGACACCATAGATTGTTTTTATCTACAGGCCACCAGAACCAACTTGCCCTGTTGACACTGGTAGGAAGAGCAATCAGTTTGCTAAACTTGATCTCCTCGGAGATCGACATCTTCAATAACTAACTAACCAATTAACCATCACGCCGTCTCCCCGAAAGGGTAGGCTGAAAGAATGAACTGCCACACTTTTATTTCCTGACATATTTCTCTCGCTTCGTCAACATTCATAAATTGTGTCATGCACGCTCGTCGATTTTTCCGACTCCCAACGTGGCCGGCGATCAATATTTGATTTATTTGATCGTGCCACGTTTTCCTCGGTCTTCCTCTTTTTTTTGTACCATTTACATAGTTAACATATATATATATTTTTAAATAGTCTAACGTTTTGGCCGAAACACTATGATACATTAACATTATAAACTGATAAATTAAATAACTTTGTTTTATGTATCACAATTGTATTTCATTTTACGCGACAGCTGTTTCGTCAACCTATGTTGACATCATCAGGTGTTACAATAACATATCAAATGTCAAATTTTCGTGATTTTTCGAACCTTTATGTGTATTTTTTCCTATGTCAATTTGAATAATTTCTTCAAATGATAAAATTTTGAATTGAGTATGGAATATTTAATTTAACAGTTTATATACTTTTTTTACCATTCATTCTTTCCATCTTAATAATCCTTTGAATATTTTATTCATAACACAATCATTTACGAGCCTTGGGTTCCTGTTCTGAGATCGATGTTGACTTTTTACTTTCTGTGAGGACCGTCGACCACCAGGACGTCCACCGAAGAGATGGAGAGAAGGCTGGTCGTGTGAAATGAAAAAATGCGTTGCCATTAATCCTTCCCTCCTCAATTCGAGGGAGTTGTACCCCAGCATACCCAAGAGAAATGCCGTTGGATAGAGTCAAGAAAAAGAAAAAGACTATCATTTGCACCGCATTCACTTCTTATATTTTCATTCGACACTCTTATCATATATTCATTCATTTCATTCATTTCTCGGCGCTAAATCCCGGTGTGGGACTTGGCTTCCTCCACAACGGTCCTCCACTGACTTCTGTCTCTGGCCATCTCTCTCCATTACCCAGCTCCTTCCATTTTCTCACAATCTTGTTCCACGCAATCCGCCCATCTTTTTCTCGGTCTGCCTCTTGGTCTTTTTCCGCGGGGCACCCATCTGGATATAATTTGTGATTTTCTACCCTCTGGCATTCTTTTCACATGACCGTAATCTTTGAGACTTACAGAATCTCACTACTGTTTCCTGGTTAAACACAGATATCATACACAGATTTCATATTAGTGAAAATACGTTCAGAAGCCACACACTCTGTCTCGGAGTGTCGCTCAAATCAAATCAAATCAAATCAAATCAAATCAGTTTATTTTCTCAAAAGACATTACAAACATTTTTTATAGTTTAAGGCATCTATTGAGAACAGGTAAAACATAATAAATATATAATCCCAGGAACGCATAAGAGATGGTTCGACATTAGGAATACAAGATACTCTCCAAAGTCAAGAATATTTGTCTTCTGAACGTATTTTCACGATCCCGCAATTGATCAGAATGTCTCATTTTGTGGTAATTATGAGATTTTTTGTTCTAAATTTTGTTTTTGTCTCAATACCATATGTCGTTATAGGCTGTGAAGTCTTCAAACAATCGTAATTGTGTAAAATTAGATGTTGCTTCACTGACACGCAATGTTATTATCCGTAAAAATCGCCTTGTAATCTGTTTACACGCAAACGTACAAAAGTATTATAGAAACAGAACACAAGCCCGGAGCTATGCATTAGATAAATTCGTCTGTATCACACGTCAGATCGGTCGAATCCCGATTATTTCAAGAGCAATAAATGTTTATGTTACGAAATTGATTCAAAGTTTGATAACTCCATTGCGTATTTGGAATTTGAAAATAATTACGGCGTTTTAAACGCAATCGTATAATAAATTGTTTATATTTTTATTGCATATTATTAGTTAACAATTTTTCACGGGCAATATAGATCGCGTATCAATGCTGATTTGTTTAAATAACATTCATTTTCTACTGCTCTATAGAACTGAAGAAGATATTTTCTGCGATTATTGTTACATTAAACTATCATACATTTTATTTAAATACATACATGTAGAATGATTATCCAGTACGCCTCCAATACAATTTTTACGTCCTAATTTTCGCTATATTAATAATCTCTGGTTCTTATAATTTATTTCTTCTTATTATTATAATCATATTTCTTCTTCTTTTTTTCATTATTCTATTTCTTCTTCTTCCTACATGTCATTCCCATAAAACATAATAAAACTTCTAGAAAACAGACGTTTTCATTCGTATTAATTATTTATGTTATTTATTGTTACTTCAATAATCCATTGTTTTTGTCCGAAAAACAATGATACTTCAACATCAATAATGTTTTAATTTTGAAATGGCAGTTTCGCCTAGCTAATGCATTCAATCAAATTTGATAATGCTTTAGCTAGACGAAACGTGTCATTCCCATAAAACATAATAAAACTTCTAGAAAACAGACGTTTTCATTCATATTAATTATTTGTGTAATTTATTGTTTCTTCAATCCATTATTCATTGTTTAAAAAAAAACAATGATACTTCTACATAATTAAATGTTTAAATTTTTAAATGGCAAGGCATTCAATCACATTTGAAAATGCCATAGCTAGAACATGTCATTCCCATAAAACATAATAAATAATAGTAACTTCTAGAAAACAGACATTTTCAATCGTATTAATGATCATTAAATCGTTAGCATACCTCGTATTTATATTCTCGACACCAAGACTTCTTCCAAGTAATTGTCTGCACTATCCGCAACGAGAACGGCATCTTCCGCTAGTTATAACATTTTTTATTATATATTTTTTAGGAATAGTGTTTGAAGAAGGAGTTTCCTTTATACGAAGAGGGCATTAATCTGATTCGACTTACAGTTACTTAATCTAGATTTTTTATCCGATACGTAACAGAAAATGTGAAATATGATTGCAGCCATATAATTAAAACAGCTTTTATCGTACCCACTCCTGTGGTGGTGTTGGCTCGCATCTGCGGGTAGGAAGCGACTGTTTTAGTTGTAATGTTATCTCGGGAACCTGTTCTCCGCGATAAATATTGAGAAATGTGCCATATCTAACGGTCCAGCAGCATCCAGCTCCGTCAATCGGCTCTCGTCTATTGGAACACGCATTAGACTACATTTAAAAATAGACAAGTTTTAAATAACTAATTAACTAACCATCACGACATCTATTTATTGTTTAAATAATGAAAACAAAAAAAATATATGCTAAATTTCTTTATTATTACCTATGTATTTAGTGTGCTTCCACTTGTGTTTATGTTTGACCGGTTTCGGCAGCTTACTCTCATCTTCTGGTCGATGATGATCGGTCTTAAACACAAGTGGAAGTCAAGCATAAACACAAGTGGAAGCACACTAAATACATTATAATAAAGAAATTTGGAATAATTTTTTTTTTATTTTCATTATTTAAAATGAACTTCTACCAAGAAATTATAATTCAAAATATTATTTTTTTATTGTTTCTTGAAAAGTGAAGTAAAACTCCATATTAAATAATTCATATAAATTAAAACGTTTGTCTTCTAGAAGTTTTATTAATTTTATATGGAACGACATGTTTCGCCCTTCTATGAATGGGTATGCGCAAAAATAATGGAACGCCACACTGTGCTTTCCTGACCTACAACTCTGCTTCCTCAACTATCATACACCGTGTCATGCACGCACGTTAATTTCTCCGACTCTTCACGTTGCTGACATTTAATGCTTGATTGATTTGATCGTGCCACGTTTTTCTCGATCTTGCTCTATTTTTAGATTCATTAACATCGTTTACGTATACTTTCTTTACCATTATTTATTTTTCTTATTTTAATAGATCTGACAATCTGTAGCACAGATATCATGTATCCTGGGATGACGGGGTCCATCAATCCCTCCATATCTTAGATGGTCTTCCAGGTGGACGGTGTCCGGAGGGGATTCCGTAAGCGACTGTATATACGAGGCTGTCACTATCAATTCTGGTTACATAGTATCTCCAGTATATTCTTGTGGATCTACTCTACCGAACGATATCCTCTATTTTGCAATTCATTTATTGCATAGATAGAGTTAACTATTTATGAAAAAGTCTTTTTTTTCTCTCGCTTTAAATCGCTTGGTATTGCTTTTTGTAGTAGTAGTTTCTAAGTAAAAATGTATTATAATTTCGTAGTCTATGATTTGGTATTTTTTTTATATATTATGTTATTGAGTTCAAAACACTCACTACTGGACAGATTAATCATTCAAAATATACTAGTTGCAACCCTTGAAATATTCACGGTAGTGAAGATTTTCTACCCCTTATAAACTTGGTCATGTACAATCGTAGTCAGTAATAAGTTTTAACTTTTAATGTATTGTTAATTTTCTTTTAACACTAATTAAAATTTTCAAATTTAACTATACCAAAGTGTTCTTCTATTGTTTTTTATACTATTGTCATACAACAAAAATCAGAACATTTTTTTTTAATCCAGAAACGTTATCGGGCGTGCGCATCGTGTGCATTTCCGATTACTTTCGGAGAGAAGCGTAGTATTCGTCTCTCGCTCTCTTGTATTCAAAATATTATCGTACTCTTACTTGATGACATACATGTTTTTGCTATTTATATTAAGATATATAACGTTTGTCTTAGAGATCTCATGTCTAGTAACATTTTTATAAAGGAACATAGAAGTTCCCGCCACATACCCGTTATAGGGCGTAGCAGCGCCCTTTTGTCAGCCTCGCTCGTACACTCCCTGGGTCTGTCCCTGGTTCATCCGGGATTTACATTAAAATACAGCAACAACAAGGGGGTGCCAGACCACATTTAATCTACCTCATTCTATGCTCCGCTGTACTTTATTGTCTAGTGATATTAAATAATGTGTTTGTTAACCTTTCAGGGCCGTGTGCCACAACTGCACCCCGGAGGGCGCGGGCATGGAGGCGGAGCTCCCCGCGGGCGGGCCGGCCGGGGGGGTTGGAGGCGGCGGGCTGCGTGGGCTGCTGGAGCACGCCGAGCGCCTGCTGCAGGCCAAGCAGCCCCCGGATCCTCACAGGCATTCGCAGTCGGACGACGACAGCGGCTGCGCCCTGGAGGAATACACCTGGGTGCCGCCTGGACTCAGGCCTGAACAGGTAAAACCAATATTTGTTTAAAACTAGTATACCCGACAACGTTTCGCTATTGCTATATTCGAGTTGGGTTATATTTATTTATAACTTTTCATATTGTTGATTATCATGACAAATGATAGGTAGCTAATCTTAGTTAGAGTTAGAAAGTTTCAAACCTGAGATTGGTTTGCAGTTATTTCTTCTATTCTTCTCTACCATTCTTCCCTGTCTTGTGCGGCTCTTTTGAAATCTGCATATGATGAGCAGCGCACGTCCACCAACAGGTCCTCCAGGTACTCTCGGCTTGGGCGTCCCCTAGAGTTGGTCCCCTCGGTCATACCCTCCATTATGGCATGCAAGAGACCTTCTTGATGTATTACATGGCCGATCCATCTTGCACGCCTTTCGGACAAGGTCCTGAGCAGGTGCCTTCCTCCTTCAATTCCTTGAAGAACTTCCTCATTCGTGGTGTGGTCTCTCCAGTTTATTTAAATGTTTTAATTAACAGCATTAATATATAAAATCTGATTTTACTTTATTTGGAATCATCTTGTTAAGTTACGTGAGACAAAGTTGGGAAACTTCATGTCATCTGTGTCCATAATATCATTAAGAATCAATCAACGGGTTGTAGCTGTCCATAAATGAACTTGAAGTAGCTCGTAATCAACTATCCATAAACGTGAACAAGCAATTAACCGCCGGAAAGCGACAAAGAATGTGTACTGACAAAATAATTGAAACTGAGGTTTAACGTTAAGCCTGCAATCAGCGGTCTCGTCCGCGTAACCCTCTGCATTCCACCGCGGATCGCTGCGGGCATGTAGCCGATAAATCAATCATTTTGGCATATATAACCATACGTTTATTCTAATCTGTTCGGTACGACTTCTGAATATGATTAAATCTCACATCCGGGGATCGATCCGTGGACCGATTCTGCAATAGTAGGAGTATAACATATATACAAAAACAAGTCTCCAATTTTGAATATTTTATCAAAAAATATTTCCATTCACTTTTTATTCCCGTTAAAATTAAAAGACAGTCGTAAAATCATTTTTGATTCCAGCTTAATACATTGTCTGCGGGTTGATGTCAATTTTCTTGCTAAGCTTGTTGTTGATATCTTCTTCTTCAATCCTGAAGACTGTCTTCGCCTCCAGTCGGACATTAATAATATTGTAAACTGGAGTCACAGTAATAAAATGCAATTTAATACTTCAAGTACGTTATGCTATCTTTTCCTAGAGCATTGAGAACTGTGTATCATAGATACACAATGAACAACCAGCAACTAACACATATATCTACGATGAAAGATCTCGGAATCATCTATGAGAGGCTGAATTTTCTTGCCTATATCGAGAGGATTTGTGACATTGCACTGAGAATGTTGGGCTTCATCATTCGGACCGGAAGAGTTTTCAGAGATCTCAATGTGCTCAGAGTATTATAAAATTCTTTGGTTCGATGAAACAGGAGAGAAATGTAAGGCAGATGACTGCATCATGGATAAAATTAAAAAAGGATCCCTGAGATGGTTTGGACATATGGAACGAATGGATAAGAGTATAATGATTAAAAAGTTGTACACAAGCAGCGTGAGTGAAAAAAAAAGCCGAGGACGATCGAGGAAAACATGGCATGGCCAAATTAATCAATTACTAAAAGGCGGTCACATTCGAAGTCGTAATAATCGACGTGCGTGCATGGTACGATGTATGAATGTAGAGGAATCCCGAGAGGTATGTCAGGACAGAGCATTGTGGCGATCCATCCTCTCTGCCTACCCCTCCGGGGAAATGGCGTGATGGTTAGTTAGTTTTTAACAATGTTGTAAATTTAACAGTTAAAACATTGTATGAAAATTACAACATTTGTAATATTTTTTCCAATAATTAAAAATAAAATTTAACTAACTAACTAACTAACCATCACGCCGTCTCCCCGAAGGGGTAGGCAGAAAGAATGGACTGCCACACCTTTCTTTCCTGACATATTTCTCCCGCTTCCTCAACATTCATACATCGTGTCATGCACGCGCGTCGATTTCTCTGACTCCTCACATAGCCGACATTCAATATTTGATTTATTTGATCGTGCCACGTTTTCCTTGGTCTTCCTCTATTTCTGGTACCATTTACATCATTAACATATAATTTTTTTTACCATTCTTTCTTCATTCATTCTTTCCATATGTCCAAACCATCTTAATGATCCTTTCATTATTTGTTCATGACACCATCATTCGCACCGCATTCACTTCTTATATTTTCATTCAACACTCTATCATACACAGAGTATCTACACATTCGTCTAAGAGATCTCATTTCTACTGCATTTATTCTACTTTCATCCTTCTTTTGCCAGTTCCCTGCTTCGCTTCCATACATAAGGGTCGGTAGAAGAACACCATTGTGCACTGCCATTCTAGCTTTTTTGGATAGGTTTTTGTTTGCGATGACAACTTTAAGTGCACCATTCACTTTGTTGCCTGCTCCAACCCTTCTTTCAATATCCCTCTCCACTCGCCCATCTCTTGTAAACATACTACCTAAATACACGAACTCAACTACTTGCTCCAAATTTTCACCATTCACGCTAATGTTGCAGACAAAAAAATTTAAACTATGATAATAAAATCGTTTTATATTGTTAGCCTATTCTATGTAAAAATATTGTTTTTTTGTGTATTGAATATAGTCTGCTAAAAAAGGGTGAATAGCAAGGAAATAAGCATACGTCATCTTCGCTAGAAACAGTAGAAAGTGTGTGAACCACATCGCCACCTCATTATTGTGAACATCTAAGTAATTTAAGTGGCTCCAAACGTCCAAAATTTCCCTCATTACATGTTTTAATCAAGAAAGAATTTAAAAGCGCCATTCCTTGAAACAGACATCGACAACCTTTTTAGGGCTACGAATTTGGGTTCCACTAAACATTTATCTAACTAACTAACTTAGCATCGCACCGTCTTCCCGGAGGGATAAGCATAAAAAATGGACCGCCAAACTTTTCTGTCTTGGCGTGATTGTCTCGTTTCATTGACAATCATTCATCGTTTGAAAGTAAAACATCGTAAAACTCCATATTAAATAATATATACGAATGAAAACGTTTGTTTTCTAGAAGTTTTATTATAATTTTTGGGAATTCCCGTAAATTAAAATAAAACCTCTAGAAAACGGACTTTTTCATTCGCATTAATTACTTAATTCAACGGTTCATATTCGATTACTCGACTTGCTCTAAGTTTATTTTATACATTTCAATATTTAAAGGATCATTAAGATGGTTTGGACATATGGAAAGAATGAATGAAGAAAGAATGATAAAAAAATATATATGTTAACGATGTAAATGGAACCAGAAATAGAGAAAGACCAAGGAAAACGTGGCACAATCAAATATTGAATGTCGGCCATGTGAGGAGTCAGAAAAATTGTGCATGACACGATTTATGAATGTTGAGGAAGCGAGAGAAATATGTCAGGAAAGTAAAGTGTGGCAGTCTATTCTTTCTGCCTACCCATTCTGGGGACGGCGTGATGGTTAGTTAGTTAGTTAGTTTTTCAATATCTAAGGAAAATCTACTACCTAAGTGATTTTATTCCATTTTTATTACAAACAACCCCAAACCATCTTGCCCTAGGCAGAGAGAATGGACCGCCTTACTATATTGCGACAAATCTAGTCTGGCTAAACTGGTTGCGGACCCCTTGTTTAAGAGCGATACGCTATCATCTGACTGTACACTATACACCTGCTGAACACTAGCAAGACAGTTTTGTTACTCGTCTCGGTACAGTGAGCGCAGGAGGTGTGTAAGAATTCCTATACGCTGAAAACCAACAGTCCGTATCAAATGCTTTCTGCTCACTCTTACTCAGCGCCTCGGTGTATAATAATTCTCACTGGTATCATTATACCCATTATTATCTTGCAAAAATTCTTTATCTCTTGTTGAATTGATACATTCGCATGTCGAATTAAGCAAAAGAAAGTAAAATAATAGGTTTATGGTGGTTATATGGTTGGTTTCACTCGCTTTTTTTTTCTCCTTGTATACAACAGGTCGTTTGAACCCAATTACTGTATACAATTTATTTTAGCTATTATCTTGATTCTCATGACATGTGATAGGTAGCCAATCTATCGCCATTTTATTGTCACATGAATTCTACACCAGACCAACGACAGTGTGACAATCACACTGCCATAGCCGGGAATCGAACCCGGGACCTTGAGAATGGAAGTCGGAGCTCTTACCACTCAGCCACGAAGGTCGACTTAACACAAATATACTTTGTTTAATCCACTATTTATTAAAAAACACGACATATTTCGGAGGATACCTCCATCTTCAGGTGTAAAAATATAATAAAACTAAACAATGAAAGACTAATATAAAACGAATTTAAAATTCAATACAATAATTCAAATTTAAAAATTAACCTGGGCTATTTGCTATGACTGTCACACCAAAGATCCCGGGTTCCATTCCCGATGATGGCGGTAGATTTAAAAAAAATAGTTGCCAGTTACTGTTTATTACCTCGAAACTGTAACAATATCCAAACAAAGTGCCGAGAAACTACGAGTGACCCAAAGAGCCATGGAAAAAGCCATATTAGGAATAAGCCTAAGAGACAGAGTTTGAAACGATACACCGATAGCGACTCTAAAGTGGCAATGGGCAGGTTTCGTAGCCAGAAGCTCGGATGAAAAATAGACAATAAAACTGCTGACTTGGAGCGCGTGGACGGCAACTACAGTGGAATGATGACCTGAACAGACATGTCGGAATAACCTGGATGCACCGCACAAAGGGTGGCGTAGAAGCGAACAAAGGAGTCATTTGTTTAGGAATGGACGAGAATAGGCAGAAGAAGAAGAAGTAGAAGAAGTTAAATCGGATTGGCTTAAGGTTTATTTATTAATTAATTTATTTATTTAATAAAGTTATAAAACATTACAGAAATATTTTACAACTTATAAAACAACATTTTATAAACAATTACTAATATAAAAAATTAAAAAAATTAAAAAAAAACATCAAAAACCTTATACATCGGTACTGACAACATATTTAAAGCATTTTCGACGAAAGATCGCTTCTCTAGATATCTTTGCTTCCAACAACGTGGACTTCCTCAACAAGCACCACGTGCTGCTCACGTGGTGTCGTAAAAGTAATTCATTAATACAAACATTTTCAAAGATTTTGTAATATCAACAGTCAAAGGATAACTAAAATATTATTATTACAATATTGTGTCATGAGATAGTTCCATAAATATTACTCACATCTGTTATGTCGTGCTTATTCTCATTAGCAAAAACTCCCCTCCATATCATTCCACCGCGTTCTGGACCGATTTATTAATCATCACTGACCGCGTAAGATAAATGGTTTCAACGAATAGAATACCTGAGTATACCAAACACGGGAATTCTTATTAATATAACGGAAGCTAGCAAACAGTATAACAAATATATTACAATACATATTGTTCTAGGTACATACTATTTCGCAATAATACGAGAAAGCGATATCATGGTAATTTATTTGCTAATACTTTTTTCTTCCTTGTTGTAGACCTATGTGGTCTGTTCTCCAGAGTATTGCTCCTCCTGTGAGGTAGACTCCCAGCTGTCCTTCCATCTTTTAGGAGGTCTTCCACGAGGACGAGTCCCATGAGGCTGATTATGTAGTGCAATATATGGGAGTCTGGTGGTGTCCATTCTTCGAACATGATCGCGTTCCTCACGCGAACTCTCAGTGTCTTGCCTGCTATCGTCCTCAGTATCTTTTTGTTCATGTCAAATTTAAAAGTTTTGTAATATTTTATAAGTGAGACATGTTTCACATTTAATAATGCCCCAGCAAAGTCAAACATGTAATTTCGTTAGAACATAATAAAACTCTTAGGATATTGAAGTTTTTCTCATTTAATAAAAACATTATTCTTTAAGTATTTTGTAATAAACGAAACGTGTTAATTATTTATAGTGTTATTTGAAAAAATAATGTTTTTGTTTGAAATTTCATGGCAGAAGTAAATATTGAAAATTTAGAACAAATTTAATAATCTTTTTTCAATGTATACTTAGTTAAAATCTACTAATGTTTGTGTCTTCGACCGATTTTGACAGCTCGCTGCCATCTTCTATATAAACTCCGTTTTTAATAATAAATACAAATGAAAACGTCTGTTTTCTAGATGTGTTTTTATTTTATTTTATGAGAATGATCAGTTTCCCCTGTCTAAGACATGTTCGTATGTATGGCATTTGATAATGCCTTAGACAGGGAAACATGTCATACACATAAATATAATAAATTTTTTAGAAAATGATATTTGAGAGAGCTTGTCTAAGGCATTATCAAATGACAATGCCTTAGACAGGCGAAACATTGCATTCACATAAAATATTAGAAAACTCCTAGAAAACTGACATTTTCATTCGTTTAAATTATAAAAATATGGTCTTAAAATGGAGTTGAATTTAAACTTTTAATTACTATGGAACATCTTCGATACAATCATTTCGTTAAAATAAACTTTTGTAAACAAGTAAATCAACCAAGTTTCATTCAAATTTCAAATGTTTGGCTAATTTAGAATCATCATATACACAATTCGTGAAAGCGAAGGTACTCGTGGGTAAACGGAAAAAGGATCATTCGAAAAACTGCACCGGCAAAGGGAGGAAGGATTCGGTGAAAAATCGCCGTCAGACGCAAACATCGGAACAAAGGACGATGCTCTTTTCTGTTCTTCTTTTGTCTCCTCTGCAGTCAGCGCACAATACTGCC
The DNA here is from genome assembly GCA_022606425.2 of Lepidostoma basale. NCBI lineage: Eukaryota > Metazoa > Arthropoda > Insecta > Trichoptera > Lepidostomatidae > Lepidostoma > Lepidostoma basale. Next base: position 50,308 of record JAHDVF020000061.1, on the reverse strand, counting down.
TGATTCATCAACCCTCTGTCAGGGGCATTGTTCCACAAATATCGCGATACAGTGACTTACTATAGGATAGGTAAGCTTTTGGCTTGTCTAATGGTATAAATTAGGTTTGTAAGGGCATATTCACCATTATTCATTTTTTGTATTCTTTTTTCTTTGTTTTGGCGTGTTTCTTTTTCTATTTATTGTTTCTTGAATGATGATAAAAAAAACTTCAGATTATATAATTAATACGAATGAAAACGCCTGTTTTTGGTTGGCGAAACGGCTGTTGCGACACTCTCAGTGAATAAAAAGAAATTGGTATATTACAACAGTGTTTTAATTTTTAGCAGTAATAATGTTGAAGTATCATAGTGTTTCGGCCAAAACAATGGACTATTTAATATATTTTATTTAAGTTTTAGTGCAATTTAATTACACTTAATTGCGTAGATTTTTAATCCGTATAACTCGTCCTTCTCGACCAATGTTTCGGAGAACGTTGCAGTCTCCATTTTCAAAGTCTCCCGTTCAAAAATATATTAAATGTCTTATTATTTTTCATGTCAATGGCAAACTAGAATTGATGTAGATTTCTTTGTTAAAAATGTATAAAGTCAAATCAATTTTCGTTAATTACCATATTCTGCTCCATTTACTAGTGTATATAAACTGCAACGAGTTGAAGTTTCGTCACATTTGATCATGCCTTAGAATGGCAAAACATGTAATTTCCATAAAATATAATAAAACTTCTAGAAAACTGACGTTTTCATTCGTATTGATTAGTATTTTAGGATTACCATGAAAATAGGCTTAGTGTGTAGCTAATAGCGTCAGTGTGTAAATTGCAAAAACTACCATGTAAAGGGTGGTCTTACAGATACAGATACAACTTCCAAAAAAAAATTGTCAGACATGGTGGTCATAAGAAAAAGTTGGAATGGGGAATGTTATATTACATAAAGCTTAACGCTTAACCCAACCAAAGACAGGTCTTGTAAACCTTAGTCCTGTAAACACCTCGATCAACCATATTCTGTGTCCAATCTGCATCTTCGTCTCTATTGAGATACAAATGATTCTTAAAATAGGCTTATCTCCTATATTATTTTGCCTTTGTGGTTCAAGGTTTCCCCTACTTTTTGGCGTTTCCAGGGGCGCCTGGTGTTATGATTAAAGCAACACCACGTGGATACACCTTTCTTGCATTGAATAAGTCTATTTTGATCATATAAACTTCAACGGCTCATCTCTCTTTCAGCATCTATACGTTAAATGCAAATTAGTGTAGCAAGTGCATTTTTTTTATTTTTGTCGCCATAACGAAGTGCAGCCAGAGGTCCATTATCACAGTGAGCGCTACCGGAGATTTACGGCCAGAAACTGATTTCACACAACACAAGTATTCGCACGTACTTAATTCTGTAAACCGGATTCAACAATACATCTGTAGAGATTATCTTTGTCGAGAGTATTGAATTTTATCCACAGGTTTTACTATGCATGTATTTTTAACATTAATAAAACCACTATTTTATTCATCATCATTTTGTGTTGTGGATCCATATTTTAATAAATTTTGAAAAACATTGTATTTGGGTAGCATGCTTACAAAAGATTTTAACATTTTATATTTAAGTTATCACATCGTATTTTCTAAGAAACCCGTATTTTTTTTTTGTTTTCTCATGCACCCTAATTATAGTTATCCATTTCACATAAACTATAATAAAACTTATAGAAAAACGTTTTTATTCGTATTATTTAATTGATTTGAAGTTTTATATTTTTGTTCAATAAACAATTTATCAATTAACTTAATTCCATGACTAGTATTTTACTCCATTCGCTTGATTTTTTTAAATATACGTCTTTGGTCCTCGACGCATTTGATAATAACTTAGTAAGACAATATAAACATGACACCCGCATTATATCATATAAAAAATCTATAAGTTTCATTAATACACAATACTTAACTTTAAATTTTGAAAAGTTTATCTCTTTCATATTAGGAGATATACCTACTCTCCCAGCAAAACCCTGTTCCGTCTACCCCAACACTCACACCCCATCACAAGTATGTCTAGTTGCCATATAGCTCACCACCCCCCTAATTTATACTGTCAGCTCTGCCCATTTCCCAGGTGAAATGTTCAAATATTTACATTTCATTTTTCATCCCCAGTCCGTTTGAGGGCTGCTTACGTTAGCACCCTCTATTATAACTCATGCAGACTAACCAGAAAATTATGAAAACATGTCGAGTATCATACAGAACTATACATATGTTTATGTAGTAAAAACATTTTTTTGATTGATTATTATTGATTTGATCATAATGTTGCTAATTTAAATCAACACAATGATCTATGAAAGACATATGCTTGGTGTGAGTCTAAGATTTCAATTAAGAAATGACGATATTAGGCTTAGAACTGGAGTCGTAAACATCATGGATTTTACAGCTAAATAAAAAGAAAAATGGCCAATGGACAGGATAAATTTCTTCTTTTTTCGATGCCATGTCAGGTCCCCCCAACGTTAACGATCACTGCAGCAAATCTCTGTCCCCCGCCACCAAATTGAAATAGTATAAATAATTTTACTACATGCACAAAATAAAAGTCACGATTTTCTATTACGTCGAAATGTGTAGGAATGATGTCATATAATGCGGTTTATTTGTGACCAGTAAACAATGTTTATAACGACATCGATAATGAATTAATCGCGTGTCGTGTTTTTATGCGGGAGAAACCATAAATCGAATATAATAATACAGTACAATGCTCGGCGGAGGTGAAAGGAAAATTTTGAGGTTAGGTAAACGTCAGATTAGTTCGCCAAACCGCCGCCGGAGGCGCTCGAGTGCCTCGCCTAGCGAGCCAAAAAATTAAATGGTTCCCTCGGGGTGAAAGGCGGGATGGAAAATTGCTAAAGAAAGAACGCCAAGTTATAGGAAGAGATTAATTGGGCGAGAGATAAAGCAACTTTCTTTTAGGAATATCTTACATTAAAGAGTGGCTATCTCTCATATTAAGTAACTTTTTTAATGTCAGGTATAATAAATAAAATTGTAATATTAATTTGTATTTTGATAGGTGCTAATTTAAAATCGCTGCTGATTTGCATACTACGAATTTTATCAACATTTAAAAAATACATTTTTTATCGAACGTTATTTTGTAATTAATGTCTTAAATATCTCGCAACAACAAAAGAGGTAAAGTAAGGCCACAAAAAGCATGATATAATTTAACCTGCGGGTCGTAGGTGGCAACATATATGGTTCCAAAATAGAAAATATTGTAGGAGTTTACAAGAGCAATATTATATCCAGCAGTGAAGTAAAATTGGCTGAAAAGAAAAAGTAAATTTAACTGATTTTTTCGCCATTCATACGTACCATATTTAGTTAATTTTGATAAAACAAAATTATTAATTTTAAATAAAACGATGTTTTTTAACTACTTCCACTTTTGTCTTTATTTAGACAGCGACCGGTTTCGCCAGGCTCGCTGTCTAAATAAAGACAAAAGTGGAAGTAGTTAAAAAACATCGTTTTATTTAATTATTATTTAAAATGAACTTCCATCAAGAGATTTCAGTAAAATCATTTGATTATTAATTTTGATAAAAGAATTTCCTTATGTACGGAAGCAAAGCATGGAACTGGCATAAGAACAATTAAACTAGAATAAATGAAGTAGAAAGAATGTGTGCATGCTCTGTGTACTGTTATAATGAAAGGATCAAACAAAATAATGAAAGGATCAATAAGATGGTCAGAGGAGACAGAGTAAACACCTGTCAAAACAGACCACATTCAGGAAAAAAATAATTAATATGTATTTTGTATGTACAAAAATTAACTACACTGATGAAGGGCTTTTGTATCTGAATTATCTTCTTCTTCTTCTTTTAGAACTTTGGTCTGTTCCTGTAATAAGGGTAGCCTCTCTTGGGAGGTCGACTCCCAGCTAACCCTACATCTCTTTGACGGTCTTCCGGGGGGACGGTAGCCGGCAGGAATCTGATTCTGGTGGGATCCATCCTCTGCACACGCGCATTCCAGTATCTTCTGCGTTGTCTGCCCCATCTCACGACATCTTCTACCTTGGAAATTTCGCGGAAAGCCGTGTTACCTCACCCTATCTCGAAGAGTCTTTCCTGTTATCATCCTCAGCGTCCGCATCTCTTTCACCTGCACTTTAACCTTCGTTCTTGTGGTATCCGCTCTGGTCTCTATAGGCCTTATGCAGGTTTTGTTTATTCTGACCTTACTCTCAGTTCTCATATACTTGTTTGTCCGAAATATCTTTGAGTTATAATCTTCTTCTTTTGGTGCCGTGTCAGGTCCCCCCAACGTTGGCGATCACTACAGCAAAGGCATCTCTATCCTGAGCCACTTGGAACAGGTTTTGAACTCTTGTTATTCCTGTCCACTCTTTGATGTTCTGCAGCCAGGATAGCTGCCTTCTACCAACTCCCCGACGTCCCTCCACTTTACTCATTAATATCAGTCGAAGGAGGTGGTATTTTTCTCCCCTCAGCACATGACCCAAATATGAGACCTTTTTAATTTTCACTCTTGACAACAGCTCTCTATTGGCTCTGGCTCTCTGCAGTACGTCTGCATTACTGACCCTATTGGTCCACGGTATACGGAGCATTCTGATGTATATCTACATCTCGAACGCTTCCAACCGGTTCATTACATTCACTTTCAGAATCCAGGTTTTGCAGCCATATTGTAGAACAGACCATATATAACATTTAATCATGCTTTGTCGGAGTTTCAAGTGAAGATTATCCTTGTGTTATAGTAACTAACTAACTAACTAATTAACCATCACGCCATTTCCCTAGAGGGGTAGACAGAGAGGATGGATCGCCACAATGCTCTGTCCTGGAATATCTCTCGGGCTTCCTCTACATTCATACATCGTACCATCCACGCACGGCGATTATTCCGACTTCGAATGTGGCCGCCTTTTAGTAATTGATTAATTTGGTCATGCCATGTTTTCCTCGGTCGTTTTCGGCTTCTTTTTCCACTCATGCTGCTTGCGTACAACTTTTTAACCATTATTTTCGCATCCATTCGTTCCATAAGTGCAAACCATCTCAAGGATCCTTTTTTAATTTTATCCATGATGCAGTCATCTGCCTTACTTTTCTTTCTTATTTCATCGTTCGGTATTCTAACATACGTTTTCCCACATATTCTTCTTAGTGAACTCATTTCTCCGGCGTTTATCCTACTTTCATCCTTCTTTTGCCAGCTCCAAGGTTCGCTTCCATACATCTGCCTTACATTTCACTCTTATTTCATCGTTCGGTATTCTATCATACAACGTTTTCCCACACATTCTTCTTAGTGTGTTATAGTACATTTTTTAAAATAAAGTGTTGTTTCTCAAGATGAAAAATATTGTTCAAGACAACAACAAACCATCACGCCGTTTTCCGAAAGGGTAGGCAGAAAGAATGGACTACCACACTAGTCATCCTGGCACATCTCTCTAGCTTCCTCCACTCATACAGCGAGTCATACACAGTCAAAATATAATGATTTTTATTTTTATTTTGTAAAAACAAGATCATACCCTTCCAAGCTATTATAATAATTGCTGCTATATTAAGAGGGCGGTCCCCTTACAGAATTTAGGTGTATACTTCACCCTCCTCCCTTTGCTACATTAAGCGTTTTGCTCCATAAAATAATAAGTTTTGTACCGGTAAGAATAAAGTTAATGGCAACGATCTTCTTAATTAACTGGATTCTTAATCAAGGATTTCCCCAGGGCAAATAAACGCGAAAAAACCCCTAACGAAGTTTTTACAGGAAACCGTCGACGGCTCCCTTATATCAAATTCTATACAGGATGTATCGCAAAGAAAAAACATTTTCAGGGTTTATTTAGACAGTACATCAGTTTTTGTGAATAATTTTTTTTTTCTTGTATACAACAAGTCGTTTGAACCCGATTATTGTATACAATTTATGTTTAGCTATTTTATTGATTCTCATGACATGTGATAGGTAGCCAATCTATCGCCATTTTATTGTCACGTAAATTCTACACCAGACCAATGACAGTGTGACAATCACACTGCCATGGCCGGGAATCGAACCCGGAACCTCCGGTACGGAAGTCAGAGCTCTTACCACTCTGCCACGAAGGTCGACAATTGTATTTTTCTTATGATACATTCGAAGTCGGAAAAATTGGCGAGCATACATGTAACGATATATCAATATAGAGGATTTTCGAAATGTATGTCAGGACAAACTATTTCATTAGGTAGCTCAGATTTGGCCTAATGGACAATGTTCTGGCTGATCTGGCTAGGTTGGGCGAATCGTACTGCTGGGAGCAAAAGGTGCACTTCATATATTTTATTCGACGCTCAATCATACACAAATTTCCCACACATTCGTCTAAGAGATCTCATTTTGACTGCATTTATTCCACATCCTTATTTTGCCAGTTCCATACATAATTGGTACAAGAACGCCACATTTAGAAGAAGAACGAAATATGGTTTTCACTATATTTATTATTATTTCATTCAAATTTTGCCAGTTCTATGCTTTGCTTTCATTTCTATGGATTGTTAAAAAAAAACAGTGTAGACATATTATATAAAACTATTATTTTAAATACGTACGGGCTATCTTCTGATTACGTGCATAAACATAATTTGAATACCACAAAACAGCTGAATTTATTAGTATTGTTTTGATTATGGTACTTACTCGTATATTATTAATTATAAAGGGGTTCCTGTTTACTTCTGCCTTATAATGAATGCTCTTGCATTTTATTAACTGCATTATACACAATACAATTGCCCCTAAACACGTTATTAATACTTTAATGTATTATTTATTATGATAATTCCCATTATTAGATTAATCTGATTACTACCCCTGGATTCCTTCAAATAATAAACTGGAGGGACTTCGTAATCTCCATATTTATGTAATACCACTATATAAAAACCTTCATGGCAGAGTTGCATGAGCTATGACTGTTACACTGAAGGTCCCAGGATCAATTCCCGGCAGAATGATTGTCACGCTGTCATTAATCAGGTGTAGAATTCATGTGATGGCGATATATTAGCTACCTATGTCATGAGAATCAATAACAAAAACGTTATATAAAGCAATTGGCTTCAAATAACCTGCCGTATACAATTGTGAAAAGCAACGGTGATGAAATAGGTGAATATATATATCATTTCTAAATAAAATAAAAACAAATAGTCATCATATTGAGATATTCGAAATATGGTAACACAGAAAAATGCTTTATATATCGTGGATAGATTTGATTGCAATTCGGAAGTCCTAAATGAAAACTCATTGCAGCAGAGGAAAGTAAAATATATTTGTAAATTTCTCTTTTTCTTTTTTATATACTTTGTATATACAACACTTATATTTATTTTTTTAAATACATAGACATATTTCGGACTAACAGTCCTTCTTCAGTAAAGATACATTTTTAAAAATATTTTAAACTTGTTTACATGATCTGACAGATGTTATAAAGATTTATTTTGGAACGTTTATGCTTTTGTTATAACAAATATTATGATTCAATTTAAAATTTAAATAATAATTTTATGTTCGTATTGGGGTTCAGGTAATAACTTACAACAGAGGAAATAAATCAACGATTGGACTTGATGTTAAAATTATTCGATTATTTATAATATTTTCTTTATTTTTAATTGCTTTTTTAATTCCTAAAATTTCGGGATTGCTCAAAGTTATTTTTCTATTATTAACATGCAAAATTTCAACCCCAATATCTTTATTAAATGAATTATCTTTTTTATGAGGTATTTAGCAAATTTCGAAAAATTATGTAATATAAAAAAATATTTGTAAAATTTTTTTTTTATTGTTTCTTGAACAATGATGTAAAATTCTATATTAAATAATTTGTAAGAAAGAAAACGTCTTTTTTCCTAAAGTTTTATTATAATTAATGGTAATGACATGTTTCCCCCTTCTAAGGCAATTTGATGATGCCTCAGAAAGGCGAAATATGTCATTCCCGTCAATTATAATAAAACATATCTTGCGTGGAGGTAGTTTATATCAAACGATCTCTTTTAACTACTTCCACTTTTGTGAAAGCGGCAGTAATTAAAAAATATCGTTTCATTTAATAATAATTTAAAATGAACTTGTATCAAGAGATCTCAGTTAAATCATTCGATTATAATAAATATATAGCATCATATAAATATAATATTTCATAGCGATGATCGCCTTAAATATTTTTAATTCTCTGCTATGTAGGTTAAGGATTTAACGAATTCCACGTCTGGGGGTGCGGGGTTCAAATACCTTCAGGCGCTGAAAAAATTTCGCGTGTCTAAATATCATAAAACTCAGATATGGCGTGACCCCTCAGACTAGCTCCAAGTCAGGTCGAGATATTTCTTATATTTAATATGTTCATTTAGTAGTTATTGTTATACTTATAATAACAAAGTAAATAGCTCCAATTCTTTCTTCAATAGTTTAACGTTAACTCAGTATAAAAAGAACTTCTTAAAAACGGACATTTGTCAGGACCAAACAATTTTTGGGGACTTCCGAGCTGAAGAAGTTGAAGATGATAGCAAAGAAGACTTTCAAAGACCAACCTTTAAAATATGATTAATTTGGTCACGCTATATTTTCCTCGATCTACCTCGACTCCCTACTACACATGTCCGAACGCAGCGATCCATTCATAATTTTATTCATAATACCTCCTTCCGCTCTACATTATTTTCGAATATCAGCATTTGAAATTCTGTCATACATCGTTCTACCACACATACGTCTTAGAGACCTCATCTTCAACGCATTTATTCTGCTCTCATCCTTCTTCTGCCAGTTCCATGCTTCGCTTCCATACATAATGGTTGGGACCAGAACACCATTTTCGCTTTCATTGATAAATTATTGTTTCCAATAACTATTTTTAGAGCTCCATTCACTCTACCCGCACCAACCCTTCTTTCGACGTCACTATCCATTCGGCCATCCACTGTGAACATGCTACCTAAATACACAAATTCAATCAATTATATTAGTATCTAAAAAAATCCATTATATTTTGGATTCACTCCCCAAATTTTTTTTTTCAATTGGCTTATGTTTTGTTTTCTTGGAACATCGTTCAAATTTGAAACTGTTGTTTGGGATTGTTCTCCCTCAGGTCAACTCATTCGAAATTCAAACATGCAACTCCTATTATTATCGTGTAACTTTTGAAACTCTATGATACCCCGAACATTATTCCATTTTTTTTTATCTTTGCAAACGCGCAATGCACCAACATTGGTTTTGGACTTTTTTTGCTAATGTTTTTTTCATATTAATACGAAAGGATTTGTCTGTTGTTGGCGTTAAATTTGACTCGATTTTCAAAATATTATCATAAATAATTGTATTTTTAATGTTTGCTTATTCTTCAACAAAAGATTTTCAGTTAAATAGTTTTAGAATTAGCTTTAGTTAAAACTAAATTTTAATACTTTGGTTGCCCATTACTTTTCATTATCGTAAATGTATAGTTAATTTTTTTCCAGTCATGTTCTTACTATTGTTTCGCTTTGTTATATATGGCTAACTAACTAACTAATTAACCATCACGCCGTCTCCCCGAAAGGGTAGGCAGAAAGAATGGACTGTCACACTTTATCCGATGCGCCACTCCATCCTTCTCTTTTCGCCCCGCGGGAGACGCGATGTGATGGGTTGCGAACCTCATCGCCATTATAATTTTTAACAGTAATCATTTCATTTCTTTGCAATTGATGTTTTCATGAATAAGACATGAATAATTCATATTGACGACCTTCGTGGTATAGTGGCAAGAGCTACGACTGACTGCTACACTGAATGTCCCGGGTTCGATTCCCGGCACTGTGTGATCGTTACACTGTCTTTGGTCTGATGTTTTATTTACGTGACAATAAAATGGCGATAGATTAGCTACATATCACATGTGAAGAAAATTAATAAGTTAAAAGTTGTGTAAACTAATTGCGTTCAAATAACGTATGTGGAAAACAACGGGAAACTATCATATTTAAAGGCCCAAGTGGCATCCCAAGAACCAGCAAAAATGGGGACACTTTGATTAACCAATCATTTAGATTGAAACCTGCAAAGAGAAGTGAATTCGTATAAAATAAGTCAATGTTTATACATTTTAATGTAAATGTTTTGTGAAATGGAAAATGCCTTATCAAAAGTACATTTATAAAATATTTTTATTATGCCAATATTACTGTTATAATATATAATATCTATAGTTGCGATATTTCCACACCATTTATAGTTTTACAAGATTTTCCCTCTTGAATCTTTCCTGAAACCATTTATCAAATACCAGGATAACAATATATATGAGGAGGTTGACTGTTTTCGTTGCGGCATGAAGTCACATGGATAATAACCGTATAATAACGAGCTGTGCCGCTTGCATTTCTGCTATCCTGGTACTTACATTAGACTGACAAATGGCTTGTGCCACGGAGAAGTCAGGCAATAAATATTCAACTTATAGTTTATGTTACCGAAGGTGCTTGTAAATACCTGTAATGTTTTGCGTTTTTGTGTTTGACTAATTGGAAATTTAGATGACACTGTTATCGTGATAGTAAAATAAATCGTGATAGTAAAATTCTAGAAACTTATGTCTTATTATGTCTTCCATTGGATGTAGGCTCATATTCGCAAATCATATTTTATAAATTATAATATGTAATTGGATTAAAGAAACCTGTTGTGTATAAAAAGAAACAAAAAATGTTAAAGGCTCTAAGGAAAAAAAATGTTAAAGAAATGTGACAATTTCAAACAAAAATATGAAGAAAATAAAATTATATAGCAATTTAATACAACGAAAATGATATAAAAATACTTATCATGAATATTTTTTGGCGCTTGTTGTTCTATGTTTGAATGGTTTCTGCAGCTCGTAGGCATCTTTTGGATAATGCCAGAAGATGGCAGTAAACTAAGCTGTAAACAATTGGAATAAAACTCAATTATTATTATTTTTTATTACAGACAATGAATGTTCCAAAGAAATTTTATTATGTTATCCAACATTAATATTTTGAAACGATGACCGTTAAAAATATTATTTGTTTCTCAAATCGTAGTTTTGATTCATGGGAACATGGACCTTGCCAAAAGCTATGACGAAAATACTTAATGTCTTTAAAATGTGGATATATCATAGAATGTTAAAAATATCATGGATAAATGAGTTACGAACGGGGAAATACTGCATCGAATAAAGAAAGAAATATAAATTTTCAGGAAACTGAAATACGTCGCGCTAATACACTAGAAACGTAATCTACAAATGATAAATACGAAGAACTGCAACTCATTATCTAACGTAAAATCAACGGAAAAAGAAGTGCCGGGAAAAGAAGAAAATCGTGATTAGAAGATCTTCGAGAATAATTAAGTTGCAGCATCTCTGTTAAGATATGCTGTATTAAAAGTAGAAATAGTCACGATGTTGTCCAATCTCCGATAGGAAAGAAACAAAGCAAAGAAGAAACTTTGATTTAATAAAAGCTGTATTCAATTGTTCGCAGATCAGATTTTTTTGCTATTTGAGGAATTCACTATTATGATGCTGTAGCTAGAGAAATCTCAAGAATGTGATCAATTGATAGTGATCAATAGGTATCAACATTACTCATGTCAAATTCTTTTCTTAAAACTCTTGTGCACATTCAACAAACAAAAACAAGCTTTCACCAAACATACTATTTTTTTCTGATAGCTAACTATTTTCGACAAAAATGTTAAACTATTTCTCGTTTCGACAAAAATGACACAATATTTCTCACACCGTTAACAATAAATTAAACAAACTTGAAAATTTAGAAATCCTCAAGTCGGTTAAATTGTGTGAAAACATAAATACTCAGATTCCTCCTTTTACTCCTTTCTCCTTAAATACTTTGTCTACATTTAATCTCCCAAGCTCCCATTCCGAATCAAATCAAATTAATCATTTATTAATTTCTTTATAAATTATGTCTTTTCGTATGTATGTTTAATTTGAATTACAATTTCAAATTTTTATAATATCATCATGCATTATTATTGTTTAATATTATTTATTAGTTCTTACTGATTAATTATTTGTACTTATAACAAATGGCTGAGGCTAATTTTTAAATTTAGTCTTTATTTGTTTAGTTTTTGATATTTTTTTGATATATATATTAGTCTTTATTTGTTTAGTTTTTGATATATTTTTACACCTGAAGATCATCCTCAAACATGTCGTGTTTTTAAATATATTTTTTTTATATATTGTTGATAAAACAAAGTTATTTTCAATTTCCTAAGTATAATTTTTTTTTTATAAATATTATTTACTGCAATTCTGACTATGCCATTTTTTATATACGTATATCTTGGTATGCCATGTTTCATATGTAGTATTTCTGGGATTTTACCGTATATTCCAATTAATATTAAAATGAGTGAGAAAATACTGTCTTTTGTACAATGAGTGCACCTCTTATTGCTGCTTGTTCTTTAAACAAATTGACCACTTAAGCGTTGGCGCAAATATTCACCCCGAGGCGCGTGGAATGCGCCAACCTAATTAGGTTTATTCCAGCTTCGAGTATGAACGTGTAGAGCGGCCCTTCACCGACCAGCAAGACAGCAACCACCATGCACAACTGCACAACCTACAAAAAAACTAACAATCTGCTTATTTATTCAATATCACAAATATTACACATGACAAACTCAAAGTCATTACTGCAAATAGAAATATATCCACAGAAGCAACGATGGCAGTACACAATGAAGTTCTAGTGCCAACCCTCGTGTATGGAAGCGAAGCTTGGAGCTGGCAAAAGAAGGATGAAAGCAGGATAAACGCCGTAGAAATGAGATCACTAAGAAGAATGTGCGGGGAAAACGTTGTATGTTAGAATACCAAACGATGAAGTAAGAGAGAAAAGTAAGGCAGATGACTGCATCATGGATAAAATTAAAAAAGGATCCCTTAGATGGTTTGGACATATGAAACGAATGGATGAGAGTAGAATGGTTAAAAAGTTGTACACAAGCAGCGTGAGTGGAAAAAGAAGCCGAGGACGACCGAGGAAAACATGGCAGGATCAAATTAATCATTTACTAAAAGGCGGCCACATGCGAAGTCGGAATAATCGACGTGCGTGCATGGTGCGATGTATGAATGTAGAGGCTGCCCGAGAGGTATGCCAGGACAGAGCATTGTGGCGATCCATCCTCTCGGCCTACCCCTCCGGGGAAATGGCGTGATGGTTAGTTAGTTAGTTAGTTAGTACTAGACTTGCAAACTCTTGCCAAGACTTGTATTTTTTTGGAGTAAATCTAAATTGCTTTATTTCTACACTTAAAAATTATCGACATCCACCAAACCCTTAATTTTGCAAACCAGTTCAAGTTCATTAGCTATTTGTCAGTCATGTTCAAATTGTTCATCTCAAGTACAATATTTATCAATCCTTATTTCTTTAAATAGTCCATTGTTTTAGCCGAAACAATAACTTCAACATTATTGACTGTTTTATTATTGCACTATAAAACTCAGTTATGGTATCACAGTTTTTATTTTTTTATTTTTCACGACAGCTGTTTTGTCAACCTATGTTGACATCATCAGGTGTTACAATATATTTTTTTCAACTGTTAAAAGTATTTTTCGAACCCTCGTTTGTATCTATTTCTTAAGATCTTTGATTTGATTTGATAATAATCCGTAAACCTGTATTCTTATTTTTAAAAGTGTCCTTTCTTTATTATTCAATATACCTGTATTCTCATTTATAATATTGTCCTTCTTTCATTAATTATCTATATACTTACTTGTTTTCCTAATACTGATCACAGTGTTTACTCGTCTTAGGCTTAATTTTTACCGTTACTCTTAATTGTTCATAGATTTAAGTAAACCGTCTATAAAAAAAAAAATTATTGGAATTTATTCCATTAAAAACAAATCAATAAATATACTAAATAACTAAAGTAACTTATGGTTTGTCTCTTCCAACAAATCAATGACATTGTCAAAACCGACTTATTTGTATTGAGACAAATAAAACACACCCGTGAATGGGTATAATTATCATCAACTAATCAAAAAAAAATTGGTTTGTTTTATTAAACTCCAAGTTAAAATACAGTTCGTTAGGTTGTCACCACTTTAAATCACCCTTATTACTTTCTAAAAAATAGTTTCTCAAGCGTTTTTTTTTCGTATTGCAGGTTCATCTATACTTCTCAGCCCTTCCGGAGGACAAGATCCCCTACGTCAACTCTGCTGGGGAGAGGCATAGGGTCCGACAGCTTCTCAGACAGCTTCCACCTCATGATAATGAAGTAAGTAATCTTCTATACGGCCTATAGACTCAGAAACTACTCAATTCACAGTTATTTCTTATTAGTAACAGGAGCGTTTAGATAGTGATTAAAATTAAATCTAAAAGTGTTTGTTGATTTTAAAAAAGTCTAATGTAACTACGGATTGAGTGGAAAAAACACCTCTTAACTAACTCCATAATTATACGATTTTTTTATTATTATTTTATTATTACATTAACTTTTTTTTTAAATCCAGCGATTAAATTGATAATCGCGTACTGAAACGCGGAATATTGAATCAAATCAAATATCGGCTTTTTGCTAACCAGTCAATCACAAATAACACTATTTTTTTAAATAATCATTTATTATTTTTCATTTGTTTATTTTATGAGCTTTTAAATAGCTACAATTATGAATATCATAATTAAGCACTAGCTGAATCTTCAATTCGTTTGAAGAGCGATTTTAATTTTTTTTTTTGGAAATACTGCAGTTTCATTATTCACTTATTCTGCGAGTTCTTCAGTATCTGTAATGTAAATAATGAATGAAGAAACTGTTGTAGATTTTTATTTAAATAAGAAAGATTATTATTTTTTATTACCGTATTATTTACAAACTGTTCTCCTAGTATAGTCCTAGGTTCCACTATAGTCACTTCAGTGGGATCTTCGATATTTGAAAAGTTAATATGTAGTGAATACATCATTTACATCATTTAGATGTTAACAATGTTAATTAAGTATGGAGTCCAGGAAGATCGAGGAAAACATGGCATGACCAAATTGATCTAATTTTAAAGATCGACCATGTTAGAAGTCGAAAGAATCTACGTGTATGAATGACTCACTGTAGGAATGTGGAGGAATCTCGAGAGATGCGTCAGGATAGAGTTGTGTGGCGATTCACTCTCTCTGATTAACTTTCCGGAGAAACGGCGTGATGGTTTATTTGTTTGTTTTATATTAAAACGATTAGATATTTTAAATTATTTACCAAAGGTGCGATTTTTTGGTGGTCTGCCCATGGATCGTCTATCTTGGAGTTGGCCGTGCTATAAGGAAGTCTAGATGTACCCATTCTTATCACGTGTGCATACTAGTATATTCTCCTTTGCGTTCCCCACCTAACAACATGATTGTAAAGATTTAAATTAAGTTACTTGATCAATCATTTCAGGTTCGGTACTGCCACGCACTGACTGATGAAGAGAGGAAGGAATTGAGATTGTTCAGCGCGCAGAGGAAGAGAGAAGCCCTTGGGAGAGGAACAGTCAGACAACTGGCAACACAGCTGATGTGTTATGAGGTAAGAAATATTAACTATTTATTACGTTTATTCTTTATTTTTCGATCCTAGGGATTGATTTTCAGCAAAGTCTATTAACATATTTACTGGTTTATTGTTCCTTGAACAATAATGTATAACTCCATATTAAATCATTAGTTTGCGGAGTCGATGTAGACCGACGAAAACATGGCATGACCATATTAATCAAATTTTAAAGGTTGGTCATATAAGAAGTCGGAAGAATCGACGTGCGTGTATGACTCGCTTTATGAATGTGGAGGAAACTAGAGAGGTATGTCAGGATAGAGAAATGTGGCGATCCATTCTCTCTGCCTACCCCTGCGGGGAAATGACGTGATGGTTTGTTGTTATTAAATTAAATTATTTATATTATAATATATACAACTTCCAAAAATTTGGCAGACATGGGGGTCATAAGAAAAAAAGGTGGATTGGGGAATGTTGTATTACATAAAGCGTGCGCTTAACCCAACCAATGACAGGTCGTAAGTCCTGTAAACACCTCGATCAACCATATTCTGTTTCCAATTTGCATCTTCGTCTCTATTGAGATACAATTAATTCTTAAATTAAATTAAATTAAAATTTTGTTGAATCGCTCTTTACATCATGACAGCATGAGCCAAATCGATGTAAAGGGTGTTATAGCTAACATAGTGATTCTCGTGACATGTGATAGGTAGCTAATCTATCGCCATTTTATTGTCACGTGAATTCCAAAAGAATTTATGAATTCAAAAATTCACACCAGACCAAAGAGAGTGTGACAATCATTCTACCTTCGTCGGGAATCGAACCCAGAACCTTCGGGGTTGTCTTCAGTCAATGCACTTACTACTCGGCCACGAAGGTCGTTGTATCATTTTTAAAATAAATATTTAATGAAACATAATATTGTAATATGTGATGGTTGTGCTTTGTGTTTTCTGTAAAATATGCGTATTATACGTTTGTAAATCTTTTGATTTCATTGCGGTGTTATTAAATTTGAAGTTTTCTTATTCTTAGAAGCCACAGCCACCGGTTAAATCCTTTAAATGGTGCACTTCGCGTTTAAATATCAACACAATACACCGCTGTCCTACTCCTCCCACTCATCTCCCCACACTAAAGATCATGGAGCATCATTCCGCTGTCTCGTTACATTCAGCCCTCATAACTCTACGGCGGGTTCTCACCCTTCATCTTTCTTCCAACGCTTTTCACATTTTATTGTTGAATTGATTGTGTTTAATAGTATGAATTTTTAACTACTCTTTACATAAAACTTACAAGAGTTCACGCGTGAGATAATTAATTCAAAAATAAAAGAAAGAGCAAATTGTAATTTTAAGACTTTTTCATAATATGTTTACTTTATTTGAATTACTTTTTGATAACTTTGTATCACAACACTTTATTACACTTTTCACAGAGATTCAAAGAGAATCAAAAGATCACTCCTTCGATAAAAATAACGGCGTTGAAGTTTTGCATATCAGTAATAGAAGAGTAACATTAAATAACCTTGAAATCCTAGAAATAAAAAAGTCGATAAAAAATAAAGAAGAAATTATAAATAATCAAATTAATTTAACTTCCAGTCCGATACTAGATTTATTTCCCCTGTCCCATTATTCCGGCTAAAATGTAATTAACACTATTTCTTGGAACCATCCCCACTCCTCCTTTACCGTTTTAATTTTATTTAGTATATAAGTAACGATTTTGTCTCATTTAGCTGTTAAAATTTGTACACACTGAAGAAGGGGCTTCTGTGTCCCGAAACATGTCTGTGAAAAGTGTAATAAAGTGTTGTGATACAAAGTTATCAAAAAGTAATTCAAATATGAATCCGCAACACAAAGTAATGGCGAATATAGAAGAAATGTTTACTTTATATATATAATAAAAAGTGAATCATACAGTGTTTAAAATTCTCCTTCCAAATTAGAAAAGAAGTAGTTTATTCGAATGACAAGAAATCTCTTGACTAAAAAGTCTATTTAAACAATCATATGTGTCAATGTCATTAAAAATCTATAGATTAAATTGTCCGTTTTCTAGAAGTTTTAATGTTTTTTTCCCTTCTTACAAAATGTTGTATAAAATAACTGGTCCAAGTTAAAAGCATAAAAATTGGAGAGACATCTTCAGGCGTAATCTAGTACTGTATGATTTGCAGAGCCTTTCACACTGCATTAATAAAGATTTTCTGCTTAATGCTTCCTAATCTTAATAGATGACGCTAGTGTAGAGTGAACTAAAAAATGTGAATTTAAGTGCAGCATTCTTGCATATATACAACTTCTAAAACAAAATTGTCAGACGTGGTGCTCGTAAGAAAGTCGGAATGGAGAATGTTGTTAAACATAAAGCGATCGCTCAACCCAGCCAATGATAGGTCATTAGTCCTGTAAGCGCTTTGGCCACCACATTCTGTTCCCAGAAAAACAATTTACAATTTACATTTACGTCTCTATTGAGATACAATTAATCCTTATAAAAAAAATCATATTACATAATTCAACAACACTTTAAAATTCTTGCGAAATGTTCAATATTACCGTAGAATATCCCTCCGAGTTGTACCATGAGAACTTCCCTTGAAGTGCATCCCCCAATATTCGCCCTATTCACAGTCGCTTCTGGTAAACTTTTATATCGCTCCGAGTCTGAGATTAGGGGTTGCTCGGGGGTGGGGGGCTCTGCTAGTCCCCGCGGGTGGCGCTTTTAAACGATTTCGTTATAATAAATATTACATCTTCGGCACTTCGTCTTTTCCTTAATAAATCTGATTAATGCCATAAATTATGACTCTTCAGTAGTCTTCAATCCTTATTGACGGATTTGAAATATTTCACTAGGGTGAAAAATGATCGTAAAATAACGCTGTCAAAATTTAGCGTAGTGTAATTTTTATTTTACATTATGAAGAGATTATTAGAATTACAAGCTCATTTAAACAAGGCAGCTGTAGGTCTGTGGTGCTCTTTAATCCATAATATGTAAAAACAAAGACATGACCATTAAGAGTAAGATGAGAATCTATAAAGCATGCGTAAGACCAATAATAACATATGGCGTCGAAGCAAGGGCAGACACAGCGAGGACCAAACAAGTTTTGAGGACTTCCGAGATGAAGAGTCTGAGGACGATAGCAGGCAAGACACTGAGAGATCGCGTGAGGAACACCAGAATAAGATAGATATGTGAGGTTAAGAAAATTATAAGATGGAGCAGACAGCGAAAAAGAGACTAGTACGGTCATGTTCAAAGAATGGACACCACCAGACTCCTTTATATTGCACTACATAATCAGCCTCATGGGACTCGTCCTCCTGGAAGACCTCCTTAAAGATGGAAGTACAGCTGGGAGTCTACCTCAGAGGAGGAGCAACACTCTGGAGAACAGGTTACATAGGTCTACAACAAGGAAGAAGAAGAGATTATTCCTACGCAATAAAATATATAATTTATTGGAAAAAAAATTATAATAATAGAAACAATTATTAATGGCAATATATTTTTAAAACATTGTATTTTTAACAACACTTTTTCACAAACATTTTCCGGACCACAGACACCCTTCCTCAGTGTAGAAATTTAATTAATAACTAACTAAATAACCATCACGCCGATTCACCAAAGCGGTAGGAAGAAATATCTTATTCAGTTCTAAACTAACTAACTAAACTAACGTAGGTCGAAATAATGGACACACTGTTCTTTCCTATCATACTTCTCTTGATTCCTCAACATTCATAGACCGTATAATGCACGCACGTCGATTTCCCTTTAAATCTAGAGGTAGGGGTTATTGGTTTTTACTATTATAATTAGGATTGTAGTATAAAAAGAACAAAACAATGTTTGGTCTTGAAACCTCTTTGGTTGTTTTAATATTTTAAATACGAATTAACTAACTAACCATCACGTCGTTTCCCCGGAGGAATAGGCAGAGAGGATGGACCGCCATACCGTTCTGTTCTGACATACCTCTCTAGATTCCTTCACATACACACATCGTAACATGCACGCTCGTTGAATTTTCCGACATTAAAATGTCATGATTTCCTTGGTCTTCCGCGCCTTTCTTTCCACTCACACTGCTTGTATACAATATTTTAACCATTCTTCTCTCGTTAATCATCAGCGTCAATAAATTGGTCAAGACCAGTCACCATATTTTAGACAAAACCTTTCCTCAGTGTAGAAATTTAAATATGATTTGAAATTAAATTTTGAACATGATGATATTTCGACAGGCTCGTTGGCAGGTTGGTGTGTCGATGAAAGCGAGCCTTGCAAAACCGCTGTCAAAAACAGACCAAAATAGACAGTTTTAAATTTTATTTAAACCATATAGGAGTATATTGATTTATTTATCATTTTCTTTTTTATATACTTTGTATATACAACACTTATATTAAAAAAATAAAATTACATAGACATGTTTCGGACAACCAGTCCTTCTTCAGTGATACAAATTATATAGATATATACTGACATATTTAAAATATTACAAAATTGTTTACATGATTTGACAGATGTTATAATATGTATCACTGAAGAAGGACTGATTGTCCGAAACATGTCAATGTAATTTTATTTTTTTTAAATAAGTGTTATATGTACAAAGTATATAAAAAAGAAAAAGAGAAATAAAGCATCATAATAACACAAAGTATGGCGAATATAGAAGAAACATATATAGTTATTTGTTTTATATACTGCCGCATAATATGAAGATCATCCCCACGTTGTATTCACGACGTATCCCACGTGTATTACTTTAGGGGAGGAAGGCTTAATACGTTCTTTGACGATGGCAGAACAGAAGAATGAATCCACGTCATACGCATCTCGGCGTGACGGGAGCTCCTTGAGAATATGTTATTCTTGTCTCGATCCTGCTTTACGGCCCGCATATAGATGTCGCTACGTGATGTGTGGAGCATTTAGACAACGGCGACATCTGTGGGTGAGGCATTCAAGAACTGCACTTGAGTTAGGATATTTTAATGGATCTGCCTACTAGAGAAAATCTCTAAGTTCATATCTGTTCTGGAATGATAATTTCAATTTAATTTATATTCAAATATGTTGTTGTTTGAAATTTCATGGTAGAAGTTCATCGTATTATATTAGAACAATTGAATATTTTTTAAACACGATTGTTTAGTAATAGATAGTACTAGGATTTAACTAACTAACCATCACGCCGTCTCCCCAAACGAGTAGGCAGATAGACTGGACGGCCACACTTTTCTTTCCTGACATATTTCTCTCGCTTCCTCAACATTCATACATCGTGTCATGCACGCGCGTCGATTTCTCCGACTCCTCACATGGCCGACATTCAAAATTTCATTTATTTGATCGTGCCACGTTTTCCTCGGTCTTCCTCTATTTCTGGTTCCATTTACATCGCTAACATATATTTTTTTGTCATTTTTTCTTTCCGTATGTCCATCTTAATGATCATTTCATTATTTTGTTCATAACACCATCATTCGCACCTTGGATTTAATTTATATAAATTGTGGCAAATTTGTTTCGCCTTGCGAGGGCCTTCTCAAACTGAACCTTATTGCCAAACAGTGTGTCCTTATATAGAATTTAAAAATCTTAAGGCTATGGAAGAGAGTGTATAATGCAAATTTTTGAGTTGTTAAATAAAACAATTTTAAAGTTTTTCTTAGAATTAATGATGAGTGATAAGAAAATTTACAGCTAAATTCCTAGGAATTTTTGAGGTTCAAAACGTAATAATAAACAATAACATTACAACTGAATTTTCTGGGAAATTTTGAGGTTCAATTCATAATGACAGACAGTAACATTTAAAATTACAGCTGAATTACTAGGAATTTAAGAGGCTTCATATATAATGTTAACAGTAACATTACTAATTTATTAAGATTGAGGTATGCACCTAGTAACAAATCACGATGAATTTAGAATGTTAAACAGTAATTGTAGTATATTTTGAATGCAAATAATTACAGACCTTTAATATAATCAAATGATTTTACTGAAATCTCTTGGCGGAAGTTCATTTTAAATATTAATTAAATAAAACGACGTTTTTAACTACTTCCAGTCTTGTCTTTATTTCGACAGCGACCGTATTCGCCAGACTCTCTGGCATCGACAGACTGGTGATACTATTGCACACTGAGTCCTATATATATACATACAGATGACAGGGGTGGTAAACATGATTCTATACAAAGATAATCTTCAAATATTTATGTAAAATTTACTGAATTTAATTATTGGTATTACAGGTACCTTTAATATATTATTTATTAATTCCACTTCGTGGCTTCGATCGATTTCCGCAGTTCGCGTCATCTTTCATAAATGGAATTTATATAATTTATAATGTTGTGTATTATTTTATATTCATATTTACTAACTAACAACTATCATACCGTATTGCCAGAGGAATAGGCAAAGAAGTTGGACCGCCACACTGCTCTCTCCTGACATACCTTTCGAACTTCCTCTATATTGATACATCGTAACACAAATGCTCGTAGATTTTTCCGACTTTCTTCTACTTCTTTTTCCTCAGCCTTCTTTGCCCCACTGCTGAATATAGGCCTATAAACATGTTTTATATGGCACGGTAAAAGTATTATCAAAATACAAATTTCATTAAAAATTTCACTGCAATGATAAATTTCATCAAAAACCTTAATTAATTTCACAAGAAAAACGCCATGAATTTCATTACCGTGGCCAAATGAATATAAAAAAAAACATCATTATGTTGAGTTTTCCGTATCCTGTAGAAGAACGGAAAAATTCCTTTGGAAAAACACCCCATCCGCCCATCCTTCGTATGACAATATTTCATCCCTGTAAAACATCTTGAACCGACCCCCGCAGTCTACATTGCACCTGCCTTCCACCCTCCCGTGATATATTAATCTCAGCGCCCTGAGAGCATCCACCCTAAGGGATGACGACACTCGCCCCCTAAGATTTAGAGCAACACAGCATCTGTGAAGACGATCCGATTTGGAAGAGCGTTAATTGAATGAATGATTAATTTATTTCTATTATAGATAGAAATAGAAATCGCTGATGATACCTTATAACAAATATAGCAAAAAATGTATATATTAAAAATGGTAGTACTCAATGGTGTTCTTATACCGATCCTTATGTATGGAAGCGAACCATGGAACTGGTAAAAGAAGGATGAAATAAGAATAGATGCAGTAGAAATGAAATCTCTTAGACGAATGTGTAGAAAATATGTGTATGATAAAGTGTCGAATAAAAATATAATAAGTGAATACAGTGCGAATTGAAATGTTATCAACAAAAGAATGAACAGATCATTGAGATAATTCAAACAAATATAATTAATGAAGAAAGAATGGTGAAGGAAGTAAATATTAACGTTGCAAATGGAACAAAAAATAGAGAAAGAGAGAGGAAAATGTGGCTCGATCATGCTGAATAGGTAAAAAACGTACCACCACACTTGTCTCTCCTGACATATTTCTCTCGCTTCTTCAACATTCATACATCGTAATATGCATACTCGTCGATTTTTGCAACTTTTTTCCAACAACTCGTCCATTCGTTCCATACCTTAGGGGTGGTAGTCAATGCACTTACCACTCGGCCACAAAGGTTGGACATATGGAACGAATGGACGAGTTGTTGGAAAAAAGCTGCAAAAATCGACGAGTGTGCGTGTTACGATGTAGGAATGTTGAGGAAGGGAGAGAAATATATCATGAAAGAACGTTTCGATGGTCCATTTTTTTTAACTTACATATACCATATATATATTGAAAAATTGTCTAAGCCAGGAGAAACCTGATTGTCTTTCTTATAAAATATTATATAAATTCTAAAAAACTGACGTTATTATAAATTGTTAAATTAAAACAATTTGTTTCATATATCACATTGAATTTTTATTTTACGCGACAACTGTTTCGTCAACCTATGTTGACATTATCAGGTGTTACATTGTAACATCTGTAGATGAGAATCTATAAAGCATGCGTAAGACCAATAATAACATATGGCGTCGAAGCAAGGGCAGACACAGTAAGGACCAAACAAGTTTTGAGGACTACCGAAACGATAAAACTGAGGACGATAACAGGCAAGATACAGAGATGGCGTGAGAAACACCAGAATAAGAGAGATTTCTGAGGTTGAGGATATTATAAGATGGAGCAGACAGCGAAAAAGGGACTGGCACGGTCATGTTCAAAGAATGGACACCAACAGACTCCCCTATATTGCATTGCATAATCAGCCTCATGGGACTCGTCCTCGTGGAAAACCTCCTAAAAGATGGAAGGACAGCTGGGAATCTACCTCGCAGAAGGAGCAACACTCTGGAGAACAGACCACATAGGTCTACAATTAGGAAGAAGAAGAAGAAGAAAAATAATGTTAAAGTATCATAGTGTTTCGGCCAAAACAATGGACTATTTCATTTAAAATTAGTTTACTGAGAAGTTTCAATGCCAGAAATAAATCATTTGGTCGTAAAAGGAAAACAACTTAAGCTTTTAAAGCCAAGTAAATAGTGGGGGATTTCCCGTAATAATTATTAATTTTATTACCGAGTATATTATTGGTGTAATTATTAGACTATTACACCGAAAATTTTGCACGGAAGAAGCATAAAGTTATCATCATAAACTTTACAATTCAAGTTATAACTCTGCTGGGTAGGTTGAACGTGCGTTGATACTCGTACACGCGAGCAGGGGCGGGCAGTAAATAATACAATTGATTAACGCAATTTCCGCCTGAACCTACCCATACCGATGCTGTGTAGCTGGTACACAACACTCTTGATATTTGTAGTAATTCTATAAATCGCTTGGTGCGCCTTCATGGACCAGGATCACACAACTGCACCTAGAATCGGGAATCCCGATGAATTCATTCTGAAACTTGCCGAACGTTTTTACGAATTACTCCCATCACATCACAACCCCACAATAAAAGACCTCTCAAATTACGACCCAAACACCTCCAGCCGCCACAAGCGCCCAAAATCGATCCTTCTTCAGAGGAACACTCCAGGTCACACAAATCATGCCTCCGCATAGACCAACAACCCACCGACCTTCGTGGTAGAGTGGTAAAAGCTCTGACTTCCATACCGAAGGTCCCGGGTTCGATTCCCGGCGATGGCAGTGTGATTGTCACACTGTCTTTGGTCTGGTGTAGAATTCACATGACAATAAAATGACGATAGATTGACTATCTATCACATGTCATGAGAATCAATATAGTAGCTAAAATAAATTGTATACAGTAATTGGGTTCAAACAACCTGCTGTATACAAAAAAATCACCAATGT
Source organism: Lepidostoma basale (assembly GCA_022606425.2). NCBI lineage: Eukaryota > Metazoa > Arthropoda > Insecta > Trichoptera > Lepidostomatidae > Lepidostoma > Lepidostoma basale. The sequence goes on along the minus strand of JAHDVF020000061.1, from coordinate 25,255 downwards.
TCTCATCAGACGTAAGAGGAATAACCACATGAGCTGAACCTCTGTAAGCCGGAAGATCCAAGTCCATGGGAAATTGTAAATGAATTTGTCTATCTTGGATCACTATTAACTGACCGGGTGGATGCGAGAAGGAGATTCGACCCAGAACCCAAATGACTAAAACTGCCATGACAAAGCTCACCAACCAAGAAAAAGAAGAACAAACCAGTCAATCATTGAACAACCGGGTCTCACAAGAACGACCACCCTGCCGCTGTTCCGATTAAATTAGGGAACTAACTGTTCTGTCATTAGCTGCAGCCTGAAGACTGGCGGGGGGTTTTCAGCCGAAGGAGGTGGTATTTTTTCTCCTTAGCACATGACCTTCAAACTCGTTAATAGCTCTATATTGGCTCCGGCTCTCTGTAGTATGACAAGTAGTTCAAAACTATGCTTCGTTTTTGTTGTTTCTTAAAAAATTATGTTAAACTCAAGTTTAAATAACTAATCCGAAAAAACGCCTGTTTTCTAGAAGTTTTATCATAATTAATGGGAATGACATAAGAGACCAATAGGCAGACCAAGGAAAAGATGAGCGGGTTGCGTGGAAGAAAACTGTTAGAAAAGAGAAAGAGTTTGGGAATGGAGAAAGATGGTCAGGGACAGAACCCAGTGGAAGACTTGTTGTGGAAGAGGCCAAGTCCCACACAGGGATGTAACGCCGAGAAGCAGTAGTAGTAATGGAAATGACATGTTTCGCCTGTCTAAGGCATTTGATAATACCTTAGAATTTGACATTTGATAATGCCATAGAAAGGCGAAACAACTCATTTCGATTATAATTACTGACGTTCTGATTATAATAAAACTAACTTTTTCATCCGTATTACCATGCTTCATAATTTGGTCGCAAATCTACGACAAACAATTTGTTGAAAGGAATTTAACAACGCCGCCTCTGGTTTAAGGGGTTAGAGACATGTAGACGTAGTCACGGATCAGCCATACATTAACTCACATTACTCCAAGACATATTACCCTCTTACAATACTCATATCTCATAATTTTAGTACTCGCCTCGGTTATTTTAATCCGCGAATATGAGTAATCTCTAATGTGTCTCTGAAAATCCCAACCCCATTTTATTTTAAATTTGTTTTGCGAAATGGAAAATTTCACCACGTTCGTCGTACTCCTGGTGATTCGAGAATCAAATAAATTAACTTGTTTTATTTTAACAAATTAAAAAAGGTTATATTACGTTTGTTTTTTTTAATAAATTAATATCATACTATTTATCAACCCACACAATACGTCCTATATGGCGTTTGATTGTTATTTCGAGAAAGACTTAGTATTCAGAAATGGCATTGTTATACTCGTATACGAGTATGAACCGTATTTTGCGGACGATAAGACGCATCACAAAATGTATCTATTAATTATTGATTTTAATTATTTTTGATAATGTTATTGATATTTTAAATGCCTTAGCAAGGCGAAATACGGAGGTTTCCATGATACGAATGAAAACGTCTTATTCTTCTTCTTCTTCTGCTATATTTAGGACTGTTTTCTGTTATTTCTCGGAGCCTGTTCCTGGGATGCAGATGTCCAACTGTCTCGCCATCTTTTAGGTGGTCTTCCTGCAGGTCGATTTCCTGTTGGTACTTTATTTGCGGCTATATTTATCACTCTTTCAGAACATGCTCTTTCCACGTGATCTCTCCAGTAGCGTCTTCTCAGTCTTCCCCATCGCACGACATCTTCCACATTGCAGATCTTTCTTATTTCAGAATTTCTTATTCTGTCTTGGATTGTCGTTCCCGCAACGGATCGGAGAGCCTTCATTTCTGTGGTTCTTAGGAGACTTTTTGTTCTGATGGTGTCAGCTCTCGTTTCTATTCCATATGTCATTATAGGACGTACGCGTGTCTTGTAGATTCGAACTTTGCTCTCCTTTAGCATATTTTTATTTTTCCAAATAGCATTCGTCAAGCAACCAGCCACAACGGCGGCCTGTTTGTAAGTTCACTTACTTCTCCGTAGAGGTCACTGCTGCTTGATACATCAACACCCAAGTACTTGAAATGCATTACTTGTTCTGTTATTTTACTATCTAATGCAACCTTGCATCGTACTGGTTGCCTTGATGTAACCATGCTCTGTGTCTTGTCTATGGAGATTTTCATGTTGAGTCTTTGAGATGATATGTGGAATTTGTACAATAGCTTTTGTAGATCATCTTCAGAGTTTGCTATTAGCACCGCATCATGTGCATAGCATGTTATTTTATTTTTTTTGCTTCCCATTGTGTAACCCAGGTCCATTGATTTGACTTCTTTTGAAAACGTCTGTTTTCTATAAATTTTTTATATCATATTACTGACATTTTTCGCCTATCTAATGCATTATCAAATGTGAAACATATCAGTCACATTAAAAATATATATAAAAAACTAATAGTAAACAGACATTTTCTTTCGTATTGATTAGAGTTTTAACATGCGCCCTTGAGGTGATTACATCACAAAAACGGCGCGTTAGAAGTTAGCATATTATTATTATAATTATAGGAAACAAACGTTTTCTTTCGTATTTGTTGGAGTTGAAATGTGGAGTTTTATTCTTCAAAAACATTAACCAAGTTTTTCCTATTAAATATGTCCTATCTTTATTCAAGAAACAAATTAAACTTTCAGTGACACTTACAAGGCGGTCTAGGTAAAATAATAAAAAGGATTCAATGTAAAGCTACTCGTATAGTCTTCTGTCTTTATATTATGAAAATCCTCTTCGTACACCCCATTGTGATCTCGCTTGTCCAAATTAATTTGTTTAATTAAAAATGCTTGGAATTCCGGAAAGATGGCAGTCATCTAGGATTAAAACAAGTACCCTAAACTGCTATTCGGCATCTTCTCCTAATCAAGTTTTCGCTCAGAGAGTCGCTGCGCCTTCAATTAAGCAGACTCACCCCTTTTTCTCCCCATTTCTCATTAAAAATAGTATTTTTATAGATTCAAGGTTTATTCATAGCGTTATTAAATCTGATCTAATGCTTTTAATGAAGTCTTATTGTGGATGATTATTTAAAAAAGAATAAAAAGTAATACAATAATTAATTAAGTCCTGTCTGTCGGTGCTGGCGAGCCTGGGGAAACCGGTCGCTGTCGAAATAAAGGTCAAATTGTAGTCATTAAAAAACATCATTTTGTGTAATTATTATTTAAAATGAACTTCCAGGTCCCTCCTCTAGTTTCAATCCTGGGATTCGTTTGCAGCAATTTCCTCTATTCTTCTCTTTCATTCTTCCCTGTCTTGTGCGGCTCTTTTGAAATCTGCATATGATGAGCAGCGCACGTCCACCAACAGGTCCTCCAGGTACTCTCGGCGTGGGCGTCCCCTAGAGTTTGTCCCCTCGTTCATACCCTCCATTATGGCATGCAAGAGGCCTTCTTGTCGTATTACATGGCCGTTCCATCTTGCACGCCTTTCGGACAAGGTCCTGAGCAGGTGCCTTCCTCCTTCCATTCTTTGGAGAACCTCCTCATTTGTGATGTCGTCTCTCCAGGAAATTCCTCATCTCAAAAGCCTCTAGGCTCCGTTTATCTCTTTCGGATAGGCGTCATGTCTTGCAGCCGTACATCAAGATACTCCATACAGGTCTTGATGAGGAGTATTCTCAGTTTTAGGTCTGTGTTATTCGATTCTATTATTTTCTTTTACTAGCTACAGGTCGTTTGTATCCAATTACAGTATACAATTAGTTTTTAGCTAATATATTGATTTTCGTGACATTTGATGGGTAACTAATCTATCGCTATTTCATCGTCACTAGAATTCTCCATCAGACCAAAGACAGCGTGACAATCACTCTGCCATCGCCGGGAATTGAACCCGGAACCTTCGGTGTGGCAATCAGAGCTCTTACCACTCTGCCACGAAGGTCGTCTGCCACGGATAATAATAATAATAATAATAATAATAAAGGTCGCACTAAAACCGCATCCTGAAATATCATCTTTGTTTCAGTCGATATCAATACAAATTGTGTTCGACAGTGCTTAAGGCTCGACACCAGAGAGCGCCAGCGTGTATATCGGACCTCTGCGTGACACCCTTGCCAACGGAAAGGCAACATTCACTCCGATCAGTAGAAACAAGTGCAAAAAAACATAACAATTCCAGTCAGAGCAAATAAAGCAAATTTCTATGGTCATGCTTTCAGCGTTTCGGGTCCGTTGGCGTGGAATAGCCTCCATTTTAGTATTAAGTATGAGGATAATGACGTTAAATTTAGAAACTTCTAAAGACTGCACTGTTCGGTCAGTCATTTCCTAGTGCGCCCTTGGAGTAATTGATTTTACAAAACGGCGCACTTAAAATACAAGTCATCAGAATAATAATAATAATAGTAATTAAATAAAGTATTATCCAAATTTGACTAGAGAAACAAGATCGGATTTCAGTATAATATGATCAAAAGAATATAAACTGTTTAATTTACATGTTTTTAAAGCTTCGCATCTGTTCCCGGTTCGAGTCCCGCCAGGACAATTACAATTAAAGCCCGAGCGAAGAGTGTCTCGTGGTGAAATTATCTAATTCCTTGGAGCAGTCTTCGCTAATTGGCCGCCATTGTGGGACACGTTTCCTCCTCCTTGGACCGCAATAGCCAAGAAATTTTCTTATTCACTTGTTTATTGTTCCAATTACAAACTTGGAAAACCATAAACGATTTTGGAATGATTACTAACCTAAAAATATCCTACCTCTAGATTTATCTCTGCCTACTTTAATTTGGTAAATAAGTAAAGATTTTATATGTTTTATTGTTTAAAAGTTTACACGTTGAAGGTTGTTGAAGGAAGGATACAGCAGCTCTCAACAGGGATGTTTTGTTAATTGAACCATTATTCTCTAAGGTTTTCTAGACAGGATTTTCTTCTTTTCCCGACACTTCGTTTTATGTTTAATTTTACCTTGGACAATCAGTTGCAGCACTTTGTACTCGTATTTATCTTTTCTCATAAACAGCTATTGAAATAAAACAAAAATAAAAGTATTATTGCTAAAATTTATAACACTGTTATAATATCACAATTTATATCTATCCACTGAGAGTGACGCGACAGCTGTTTCGCCAACCGATGTTGGCATCATCAGGTGTTACAATAAACAAGTGATACAATAAACTAGTTTATTGTAAACCTGATGATCCCAACATCGGTTGGCGAAACAGCTGTCGCGGCACTCTCAGTGAATAAAAATAAATTGTGATCTTATAACAGTGTTATAAATTTTAACAGTAATAATATTAAAGTATCATAGTGTTTCGGCCAAAACGTTGGACTATTTAAAAATAAAAGTAATTTAAAACAACTTATTGAAAGTTAAGGCATTAACACTGTGGAATTCCATAGTAATCTACTTTGGGAATTAATTAAACATTGTTTAGACCACTTTTTTAATAAAAAAATATTAAAGTACACGACATGTTTCAAGGGATACCTCTATCTTCAGGTGTAAAATTTTTAATGTGTTTTTTATTAGTCTTTCTTTGTTTAGTTTTTGTTATATTTTTTACACCTGAAGATAGAGGTATCCTCTGAAACATATCGTGTATTTAATTATTTTTTTATTAAAAAAGTGGTCTAAACAATGTTTAATTAATTCCCAAAGTAGATTAATTTAAAACACTTCTGTACTTGGTTTTTACGCCACTTTGTTTTGTTTTATCGAACCAATTGGTTTCGCTCCTGCCGGAGCTTCTTCAGAGTTGCAGAAACAATCTAATCGGTTTGAGAATAATAAACTTATAAAAAGTGGAAAAGAGTGTTTTAATTCAATAATGAAATCGTCATTATTATTATTTATATGTCTTTATTTAATACAATAAACATTGTTTTTCTTGTGATGTCTTAGAGAGAGTAGGGAGAAGAATATGTACATAAACATTTTGCTTATGATAATTTTTTTGTTTCAGGTTCGTTAACATACTTTACAATAATTCAACAAACACGACTCAACTACAAACAGGTGAGTGAATAGATATATAGTTTATCTGTATCCTTCCAACTTTGGATAGCACACCCATCTACACGACACTTAATCTTATGGTCTCCTAATATGCATCTACCTTTATTTCTTTTATTATATATTCGCCAACACTTCGTGTTATGGATTCACATTTGAATAGCTTTTTAAAAACGTTGTTTATCATAACACTTTTTTACACTTTACGCAAACATGTAACATGGTCACAACAGAACCGTCCCACAAGATATTCCTCTCACCATAATTTTAAAGTTCCAAAATCAATTTCCATTCCGCGCGCCTATATTTTCAATCCTCTTCCTGAGAATCTCAAATCTATTAACGATATTAAGATATTTAAACGCGCTCTAACCAAATATATATAGGGGTCAACCATTGACGTAGAAAATGTTTTTTTCGTTAAGATTTAGAATAGTTTTCCTATCTATCCAAGTATGTAAATTTATTATCACAACTTTCCTAGAATTTATAATAAATAAACTAACTAACTAACCATCACGCCGTCTATCCGAAAGGGTAGGCAGAAATAATGGACTGTCACACTTTTACTGATGCGGCACTCCATTCTTCTCTTTTCGCTCCGCGGGAGACGCGGTGTGATGGGTTGCGAACCTCATCGCCACCAATTGGCATCTCCCGCGCACACTTCGATCGTCCAACACCCACAAAATAAATCTAAAACAAATAATATAAAATACAATGATATAAAATAAAATAACAAAATAATAATAATTTAACATAAAATGTTCTTTTTAGATGGTGCACTTTATATTTAATTTGTGTTCCACGAATCCACTGTTTTTTTTAATTGAGCACAAAATGTAATAACACAATGTTTTTTTCGATGTTGCACATGTTGACATGAAAGATCCGGACTTTTGTGTTTATTTAATTTATGTTACACGTATCCACCGTTTTTTAAATTAGCTGTATTAGGCACTTAACCAGCAAGAACTTTAAAATAATATTGAATAAATTATTCGAATTGTCATTGGAACAAATGAAAAATTTATTTTTACACCTGTCAAAATTCTTTATAAAAACGATAAAACTGATATAATTTTAACAGCAAAACAGTACAAACGTATTACGTGTCAGAATTAACTATTATAAAGTGCGGCAACAGTTAAATTGACCAAAACAATTCACTTATACACGAAATATCTCCAAATTTACTGAAGCACCGCACCACATGAACCAAACCTAATTTTCAAAATCAGAATAATAAATATAAATATAATAATATTATAATAAAACTTCTAGAAAACGGACGTTTTCACTCGTATTAATTACTAAAATCGCTTTATCAATTATATTTGTTCCTTTTTTGTTACTATTATTACAATTTTCTTTCATGTTTGTATTAACAAGTTGTTAGAACGCGAAGTTGTGTTCTACCATTTGAATTAATTTCATAACTGTTTCCATTTTCAAATGTAATAATGACCGTTGGTTTTCCCAACCCCATTCGAACTCTTATTACTGAAATTTGTATGCAAATCCCCTCACTTCGGGAATACGTAATGCAGTGCAGTAAGCCCGGGACATTGCAAAGGGAATATTTAAATCCTTTATTTGCCAGTCTCAGTTTTGGAAGGGAATGTTCCCGCATAAAATTCGATCATTTTGTTCCAAGCAAAAAAAAAACACCAACTTTGCATTTCGTCTTCTATTGAGTTCGTTGCTTTTCTGATTCTAAAAACAAAAGCTTCAAAAATTATATTCAAAACAGCTGCATCAGTCAGTTTAAAGCAAAAATGGATGATTTTTTTTATATTTTTTGTGAATGTATACAAGTATAAGTATACATTCACAAAAAATATTAGTAATTATTCTGGTCAATTCTTTGGCATATATAGGTGGCATTAGTGTGTGGATTATATAGGTTAATCTTAAAAAGATTAACATATGTCATCAAATTTACATAGATGGCGGATTGAAACTGACATATGAAGTTAAGCATAGATTTGTAACATATATACAACATCCAAAAAATTGTCTTGCATGGTCATAAAGAAATAGGTGGAATGGGGAATGTTGTAATTACATAAAGGGTGCGCTTAACCCAACCAATGGCAGGTCATAAGTCCTGTAAACACCTTGATCAACCATATTCAGTTTCCAGTTTGCATCTTCGTCTCTATTGAGATACAATTAAATTTCATGATTTTTTTTATATTTACCTTAACATTTAATAATTTTTTTATTAAAAATAATTGCGTAGATTTTCACAGTTGATAGCAATAATTGTTTTTAGGATCTTGGGTATAAACGTGTATCTTGTCTTTTTCGACTGACATTACGGAGATCGAAGCAGTCTCCATCTTCAGGTAGTTATATATGTGTGGTGGGTAATGTATGCGTAACTAATGTAAAAAGTCGGCTGGAATATAGTTCCATTATTTGGTCACCGCCTGGGATCCGATATTTTCTGATGGTGGAGCAAGTGCAGGAAAAATTTCTGCGCTTTCTTTACCTCAGGGAGCGTGGCTCTTTCCGATTGAATTCTCGCTAGGTATGCTAAGCTACCAATCATTGGAGAGAAGGAAAATATCCATTTGGGAGTTCATTTCGTTCAGCTGATTGGCGGCCATATACATAACTCAGATGTCCTGAGTGATGTATATCTATTTGTCCCTGATAATTACCTTCATCAAAGAAAACACAGATTGTTTTATTTGCCGCGCTGAAGAACTAACCTGCCAATGGTTATGCCTGTGGGTAGGGCAATCTTATTGCTTAATCGGGTCGTCTCGGAGGTCGACATATTTCGTAATAGTGTGAGATGCCTCAGGGATGCAATATCAATGCTATGATTCTTTCTAATTCTTAATCTTAATGGGGTTTTTTGTTTCTCTTATAAATTCTTATAATGTAATTGCAAACGATCTGGAATTATATGTCTGTAATGTTTGTGATTTTTATTCAAATAAATTAAATTAAATGAATCCCTTAAGGCTGTGCCGTATCACTGATAGACACAGCGTAAAAGGAGTTAAGCACACATAACCTAAGACACTTTTATAACTACCCTAAAGACGAAGACTGTAACAATCTCCGAAAAGTCGAAACATTAAAAAACGTATTTTTAAAACAACTAAGCGCTTTCGCTACGTCAGGGAAACATGTCAAATTATGATTCATAATCGTCTAGTTTAATGCGTGTATACATGTATAAAAATTTATCAAGAACATGAAAAAAATACGTGTGCTAATTAACTTTGATTTAAATATTTTTAAACGGCTGATAACAAGATCAAAACCGTTTTATCATAATGTATATGATGGATGTATATTAACTTTGTGGTTATTGGTACCTTACCGCGGCCTGCCAACACCCAGCGAAGTACGCAGAAGCAAGGGCCGAGTACAAGGATATGCGTGAAAGGGGAACATTAAGAACTAATTAATTGGATGTGTAGATGAACATTACACTCGTGCGACGTTACTACATTATACATTAGATTTACAAGGGGAGGTTTCATTACACTTTATATGAAACGTTCTATGACTTTTAAATATTTATTGTTTCTTTAACAATACTGGAAAATAACATATTAGATAATCAATTCGAATGAAAACGTCAGTTTTCTAGATGTTTTATTATATAATATTTTATGGGAATGACATATTTCGCCGTACTAAGGTATAATCAAGTTTGTTAATGCTTTAGCAAGGCAAAACATTACATTAAATGAATCATTATAGGTTTTTTAAATATATATTTTTTTAACAATACAGTAAAATTTAACTTTGAATATTTTATACGAATGGAAACGTCTGTTTTCTAGAAGTTTTATTATATTTTGCGGGAATGACATATTTTGCCTTACCAAGGCATCATTAATTTAGATAATGCCTTAGCAAGACGAATCATGCCATTCCCATAAAATATATTAAAATTTCTAGGAAACGAAGGTTTTCATTCGTCTTATGTAGAGTTTCAATCATTCTTCAAAAAACATTAAATTAATAAAACCATTGTTTTCTAGAAGTTTTATTGTATTTAATGGGAAAGACTTATATCACCATTGCTAAGACATTTGATAATGCACTAGAAAGGCAAAATAAGTCATTCCCATTAAATGAAATATCATCAATAATAATAAAACAAAAACTGCATATTAATATAAATGAAACGGTATGTTTTATGCAAGTTATTATTATTTTAGGTTAAAAATGTATAAAGTCACATCAATTTTCGTTAATTACCATATTCTGCTCCATTTAAAAATTTCGTCACATTTGATAACGACTTAGAAGGGCGAAACATGTCATTCCCATAAAATATAATAAAACTTCTAGAAAACTGACGTTGTCATTCGTATTAATTATGTTCGAAAATGTTTATTATATTAAGAACAATTATGTACACTTAATATAACTTAAGACTGTGTGGAAACGAGATTCACTATATTCACAAAAAATATATATTTAATGTCCTTAATTTATTTATTAAGCTGGTAGCCAACTACTGAAATGTCAGTCGCAAGTTTTGATTTTTGAGGATGGTCGGAAAATCGTCGAAAACCGTCCTCTTCTGAGTTTCTTTGTCCAGCCTCCATCTATCGCTCTCCATATTTTCTGTTACAATCTTCTCTGAACATTTTTATTAAAATATTTCATTTTTCCCTAAAAACAGATAAATTTGATTAAACACTTAAGGTATCTAAGAGGCATGAAACCCTTTTATGCGTAATATCTCTTTCGCATGATGGAAAAAGATTTCACTCCCGCGAGCGGAAATGCGTTTTGTCAAGAGGTGGCGTTTCAAAAATAGAAAGCATTCTAACCGGAAGTCACGGGAAAGCTTCGCTTCCCCCGCCCGTTCCGCTTTTCCGCCACGTTATGTGAAATACAATCCGCCTTTTAGCCCCTAGATAAATAAACTTTTCAGTCTCCTTGCTGACTAAGAGAATAAAGAAGATTTAGATAATGGTGTTAGAGCTTTGTGCACCTGCCGATAGAGCTACAAACAAGTAGTGAAACTATTTTTTTTTTAAATAAAATCTTTTACAAGTATCCTATATGAAAGAATACTTACTTAATTTTGCTTCTTCTTCAGCTATCAAAAACTCAATTACAGATTCTGTCTCTCTGTGGAAATTAACAGCCCTGAGATAAAGAAAGTTAATTGAAAGTAAAACCGGTTTCGGCAACTCGCTGCCATCTTCTGGTGTTAGCGAGCTGCTGAAACTTGTCAAAGGTAAAAAATAGAATATAACTTAAAGAATATTTTTAAAATAATTGTTGATAGAAATAATTTGTTTTTATCAAAATTTTGTCAAAAATAAATTGTTCACAAAAACACTAAAATATCATTTTTTTGTTTTTTTTAAACACCGATCGGTTTCGCTCCAAGCGGACTATCATCAGGGTAGCATAACAAAATTTTTGTCAATCACTATCAGTTTTTTTTTAACCCTGCTTCACCTGAAGCGAAACCGGTCGACGATTAAAAAAAACTTAATAAAGTGGTATTAAAACAAAATATTTAAGTGTTTCATTTATATTTTTAAATATCACACAACAAATAAAGCATTTCATATGAAATTATTAACCCGCATTGTGCGGCTGTCTATGGCTTCAAATGCAGTAAAAAAAATGGTCCATAACTGCGACTGATACATTTACAGCAGCACGTACAGTTAGTCCCAGTTCAATATAATATTACGTACAATTTAGCAGTAAGGAACTTAGCTTCAAAGGATTATTACGAGTAGTTGAAAGTACATTCAAATATTGGCTGCATATGTAGTCTGACGCAATAAAAAAAATGGACTACAAATGTAGTCACCGCACTATAGGGGTTAATTAATTCAATTTGTTTTTACTCTTATGGTAAAAAAAAAAATATTGTAGAAATAGCTATCACCATTGATGAGACTTTAACAAAAAAAATATTATAATTTGTTTTACTAGAATCAAAATTTTATTATTTTAAAACTTGTCGGACATAAGACATTAAGAAATAAATATCGAAATGAATCTTTACAGTAAAATATTATTTATTTATTAAATTTTATATTGCATACTATACCAAATGCAATTATTTTCTTTAGTTAGTAATGGTCAGGAATAATACGTTGATTCACCATATAATGTTGATTGCCCATTATGCCTTGTGACCATAAAAAGCTTTTAATGCATACGGCTTTTCCGCATTTCTTGACTTCGCGCCATTAATTGCTTAAATATAACAGATTTCGTGTATTACGAGTAATATGTACTTCAGTGCACCCTTACGTGGGTTGTAATATAGTATTATTATTTCAATTTATTAAAGGTTAAAGCGTTAAAACTGTTGAATTCCATTGTTCAATTAGAAGGAGAAATTTTTAACTAAAAACTAACTAACCATCACGCCGTCTCCCCGAAGGGGTAGGGAGAAAGAATGAAAAACAGATGCGGCACTCCATCCTCCTCTTTTCGCCCCGTGGGAGACGCGGTGTGATGGGTTGCGAACCTCGTCGCCACCAATAGGCATCTCCCGCGCACACTTCGATCGTCAAACATCCACAAAATAAACCTAAAACAAATAATATAAAATACAATGATATAAAATAAAATAACAAAATAAAAATAATTTAATACAAAATGTTCTTTTTAGATGGTGCACAAATTGTCTATTTAATTTATGTTCCACGAATCCACCGTTTTTTTAATTTAGCACATAATGTAATAACACAGTTATGTTTTTTTCGATGTTGCACATGTTGACATGGACGATCCGGACTTTTGTGTTTATTTAATTTATGTTACACGTATCCACCGTTTTTTAAATAAGCTGTAATTAGGCACTTAACCAGCAAGAACTTTAAAATAATATTGAAGAAATTATTCTAATTGTCATCGGAACAAATGAAAAATTTATTTTTACACCTGTCAAAATTCTTTATAAAAACGATAAAACTAATATAATTTTAATAGCAAAACAATACAAACGTATTACGTGTCACAATTAACTATTATAAAGTGCGGCAACAGTTAAATTGACCAAAACAATTCACTTATACGCGAAATATCTCCAAATTTACAGGAGAACCACATGAACCAAACCAAATTTTCAAAATCAGAATACAGGGGTTATTATATTGTTTTATTATTTCAATTTATTGAAGGTTTTAGGCGTTAAAACTGTTGAATTCCATTGTTCAATTGGAAGAAGAATTTTTTAACTAAAAAATAACTAACCATCACGCCGTCTCCCCGAAGGGGTAGGCAGAAAGAATGAAGAAGCGATGCGGAACTTCATTCTCCTTTCGCCCCGCGTGAGACGCGGTGTGATGGGTTGCGAACCTCGTCGCCACCAATAGTGGCACCGCACACTTCGATTATAAAACATCCACAAAATAAACCTAAAACAAATAATATTAAATACAATGATATAAAATAAAATACCTCACACAATAAAAATAATTTAACACATAATGATCTTATTAGATGATGCACATATTGTCAATTTAATTTATAAACAAACCGTCAACAGTAAGAACTTTAAAATGATATTGAAGAAATTATTCAAATTGTCATTGTAACAAATACAAAAATTATTTTTACACCTGTCAACATTCTTTATAATTTATAAACGAAAAAACTTGTATAATTTTAACATCAAAATAGTACAAACGTATTACGTGTCACAATTAACAATTATAAAGTGCGGCAACAATCAAATTGACCAAAACAATTCGCTTATACACGAAATATCTCCAAATTTACGTGAGCGCCACATGAACCAAACCAAATTTTCAAAATCAGAACTACATACTTAATAATTCATTACAAAATCGCCATTGTGGATTTCCACAGTGTAAATATGATACTTTTAGTTTACCAAAAATATGTCTGTCTATTATTTATTTACCTGAAAGGATGGATTTTGTTATCTCTTAATAGGAGATCCGTTGCTTCTATCAAAGGCATCTCTTGTCAGTAGTTCTCCCCATAGGCCAGTACTCCCCCACCCTTCCATTAGGCCGGGACACGGGCACAGAGGGACACAGTGCAACAAAGGAACATACTCTTATTCAGGAATACTACACGTGGCACTTGTTTTCTTGGACTGTGGGAATACAAAACAAATGATACCTTACTTTTTTTAGAATTCCATTGCTTAACATGATACAGTTTATGAAAGATGAAACATTCGCTTATCCATTGTTTTTGTCGAATTATTATGATACTACAACATTATTAAATATGTTATGTTTTTGAAAATAGATTATGTTTGATAATCAAAGTATTAAAAAAAAGTGAAGTTAGAAAATCGTGGCATGAGCTAATTTCTTTTCTTATTATCAAATGTGAAACATTGATAATACCTTGACGACCTTCGTGGCAGAGTGGCAAAAGCTTTGGCTACAATTCCAAAGGTCCGGGGTTCGATTCCCGGCGATGACAGTTTGATTGACACACTGTCTTTGACTAATGTAGAATTCACTTGACAATAAAATGGCGATTGACTAGCTACCTATCACATGTCAAGGGAATCAATGTAATAGCTTAAAACAAATTGTATTGATTTCAAACGACTTGTTGAATATACATGTATAAGTGTGCGGGACATAGAAGAGGGAAAAAATATATTAGATTAAATGCGGTCTGGCATCCCCTTGCGATTGATATGTATTAAATTTAAATCCCGGATGGATGGAAAACAGGTCTAGGAAATGCATGAGCGAGGCTGACGAAAGGGCGACGCTGTGCCCTATAACAGCCTCGGGTATGTGGTGGGAACTCCCTTCTCTAGAATATAAGTAATTAATAAAGTTCCTTCTTAATGAAGACGAGCAATTTATTCCGTATTTATTGTTTCTTGAACGATGATGTAAAACTCCATATTAAATAATCAATATGAATGAAAACATCTGTCTTCTAGTTTAATAATATTTTAGATGGAATGGATGACATGTTTCGCCCTTATAAGGCATTATCAAATGTCAAATAATTCTGCTTAATAAATTATACATGGTGTTTTAAAAGTTATTTGCCGTGAGGTCTACATACAAACAGCTTTATTGTAATTATCCATAAAGCCTGGGACCATTTCCGCGCTTTCGCGGTATTCCATCGATAGAGGCGGGCCGTTAATCAGCCCCGCCGGTAGGTGGCGGTGGTAGTGGTAGGTGCGGGGATAAATAGTAGTAGAATCGTGTCGTCACTCCCCTCCCGCGACACTTGCGCCCGACATGTTTATTAGCAGCCCTGGATTTATTGCCGCGCCATGTGTATCTGGAAAATTCAGGGCTGCCACAATTTTTATTTTTTTCAAGTGACATTAGATATTTATAAACTTGTTATTCATATTTATTTATTTATTCGGTAAGGGCAGCATACAGCGATATCAATATATTAATTAAGAAACATTAAGAAAAATAATAAATAAAGCCAATTACATGCTACCACAAATACAATAAACAGTTTATTGAATTTAAGCTAAGGCAAAAAACGGTCAAACAAAATGATTGAGAGTTAAACATAATAATAGTAGTAGAAATAAGAACAGAATTAAAAGTAAAAATAAAAGTAACATATTATAATATCATGTAACATTATGGTCTCATCCACGCCGAAAGGTTGCTCCTATCGCTTTTTTCGAAGTTATTGAATAGTGAATTATAATAAAACTTATAGAAAACAGACGTTTTCGTTCTAATAAATTAATAATCAACTAACTAACTAACTAACCATCACGCCGTCTCCCCCAAAGGGTAGGCAGAAAGAATGGACTGTCACACTTTAACCGATGCGGCACTCCATCATTCTCTTTTCGCCCCGCGGGAGACGCGGTGTGATGGGTTACGAACCTCATCGCCAACAATAGGCATCTCCCGCGCACACTTCGATCGTCCAACATCCACAAAATAAATCTAAAACAAATTATATAAAATACAATGATATAAAATAAAATAAATAAATTTAAATAATATAACACAAAATGGTCTTTTTAGATGGTGCACAATTAATTAATAATCGAATGGTGGAAGTTTTGTCTTTATTTCGACAGCGACCGGTTTCGCCAGGCTCGCTGGCAACGTAAGACTTGTCAACAGACTGGTAGAAAGACTGGTCGACAGACTGGTCGAAGTGGTTTAAAAAACATCGTTTGTTTTAATTATTATATATAATATCTTCTTCTTCTTTCGGTCCCGTGTCAGGTCTCCCCAACGTTGACAATCACTGCAGCAAAGCCATCTATATCCTGCGCCACTTGGAAAAAGTTCTAAACTCCTGTAATTCCTGTCCATTCTTTAATGTTCCGCAGCCAGGATAGCTTCTACCTACTCACCGACGTCCTTCCACTTTACCCATTAATATCAGTCGAAGGAGTTGGTATTTTTCTCCCCTTAGCAATATAGTATAGATAACAATATAGATCTCTCAGTGTCTTGCCTGCTATCGTTCTCGGTGTCTTCATCTCGGAAGTCCTTAGAACTTGTTTGGTCCTGACTGTATCTGCCCTTACCTCAACGCCATATGCTATTATTGGTCTTACGCATGCTTTATAGATTCTCATCTTACTCTTAATGGCCTTTTGCTAAACTCTGCTATGTAACTTTAAAAACTATGATTTGTATTACTTATATTCGAATTATGTAGATATAACAAGAATAAAATTGTAAACCATCATAACTAGCATTACAAGTTTGAGTATTGTATAATAATGTTCATAAACTCTACACATTTTAGATTTCATATTTGAAAATCGAAAATTCAAATTTGAAAGAATATTCCAGAACACGTATAGTGGAAATTTAAACAGAACATAAATCCATGTAAGTACCTACCGTAAAATACACCCTTACTTATTCTTCAACCCCCTCTACTTTACACCTTTACTCACTCGCTTATGGGCACGGGGGAACATTTTTTTCAAATAGCTGCTAAAAAAGTATAGCAAAATATAAAATGATAGAATCTCTAGTCCTTTATCGTTTATATTAATATTTTTATCAATTTCAGTGCGTATATTTCGAAAATATTAGTTGTCCCAACACTCTTCGATATAAGCTGAAAACCCATAGTTTTCATTATCAAACTCAAATTAAAACGCAATATGTACAAAACATATTTTTTTTATTATATTTTCGCGAATGACTGATCCACTTTTCGTATTTACTCGTATTGTTAGATTTTAAACATGTCTCAATGCGCCCTTGAGGTGGTTAGATCGCGAAAACGGCATTTTATTAATTCGGTACTGGCAAAATACTTCCAGTTACTTCTGATTGTTTTTTGGCAGTACACAAATGATATATAAGTATTCTGTTATATGTATGCTATTCATGAAAATGTCCGTTTTCGAAAAACGATATTTTATTGGAATATGTTGTTTCGCTTTTCTAAAATGGCGATAGATTAGCTACCTATCGCATGTCACGAGAATCACGATGATAGCTATAATCCATCGATTTGGCTCATGCTGTCATGGTGTAAAGACGATTCAACAAAATAATAATAATAATAATAATAATAATTGATAAAAGTTATGGTATAACCGAAACATGTATGCGTTAAGTGAAATAAAGTGTTGTAATACTAAGTGTAATTATATGTATATAATCAAACAATGACGTTTTCTTCATTATAAATAAATATTTAAGAGACTAGGTCATCGTTTATGAAACAATAAATAATTATACATTGAATTCAAATTTAAAAATAAATATTTATTTTCGACAATGGAAAATATTAATAATTTGATGTGAATTTTCTCTTGGTGATATATTTTTATTTCAACTATACCTGCCTTCGCTATGTGTTGTGGATTCACATATCAATAAATAGGATAACATTTCGTATTTTCACAACACTTTATTTTAATTTTTTAATACATTTTTCAGTTATAATCCAACCTTCTTTGATATATGATGTTTAGATTTATATATCGAAGAAGTTTGAGTTACAACGAAAATATAATGTGTTGTGAAATTAAGAATTTTTAAGTAGACACAAAAATAGGTTTGAAAAACCCGGCCTCTGTCCAAGTATGGCCAATTCCGACGCCGACGTCTTTGCGCGGGAAGGCATCGCTCAGAATCACGTCTTGAGTTATGCCCCAATAAATGTCCTCTTTCGAAGTGTTTCGTCCCTTATGCTGTATTAAGGGTCCTGAACGCCTCCTATATAGGACCTTCATAATAAAAACATGCTATTTAATGGAGTATTGTGGCATGAAAAATAAATTATACTAGTTGCGACCCGTGAAATATTCATCTAAGTAAAGATTTTCTACCCTTTAAAAACTTGGTTCACTGTACGATCGTAATCAGTAATAAGTTTTAACTTTTAAAGTAAATCTTTTTTTTTCACACACGTAAAAAATTTCTCAATCAACAACACGAAGTTTTTCTCCTTTTAATACGAATGAAAACGTCAGTTTTCTAGAAGTTTTATTATATTTTATTTGAATGACATGTTTCGCCCTTATAAGGCATTATCAAATGTCTGTTGTGTACAGCATAATGTCACGAAACATGTCATTCCAATAAAATATAATAAAACTTCTAGAAAACTGACGTTTTCATTCGTATTAATTATTTTTTATGGAGTTTTACGTCATTGTTCAAGAAACAATAAAATATGTTCTTCTCTTGTTTTCTACACTAATGTCATACAACAATTATCAGAACGAAATTCAAAATAATTCATTTCAAATTACTTTCGGAGAGGATCGGAATATTCCTCTTTCGCTCTCAAAATATTCTTGCACACTTTTTTATGACATTCGGGTTTTTGCATGTTTATATTATGATTGAAATGAAAAGTTCACTTATGAAATAACAAATCATTTTATTTATTCATTGTTTCTTGAACAATGATGCAAAACTCTATATTAAATAATTAATACTAATGTCAGTTTTCTAGAAGTTTTATTATATATTATGGGAACGACATGTTTCGCCCTTATAAGGCATTATCAAATGTTTATCTTTTAAAGTTTTTAATGTCAAATCTGGTTAAAAATAAGAGAAATAAAACAAACTAATATATTGTCTACAACAGAGGTTTTAAACTTTTTTGCTCCGTAAAACTCCCCTTTACTTGCTGAATTATTGTTTTTTTATTATTATTATTAATTTTATAAATGTGAAATACGTTTTTCGCAGATGGTACACTACTGCTAATTCGAATAGTGCACGCTTTGGTTTGATTTAAAACTTGTAATTGGAAATTGGAGCATAGCACACTTTTTTTTAAATACGTTTTTAAGAATCCGGGCAGGCCCTACCATTAATTTGAAATTTCCCGCCAAATATTAAATGCACAGATTGTAGTCTGACCATACCGCAGGGGAGTTATCGAGTTGGTCAGTACCTACTCGTTTGGAGCAATTTGTTTTCTATTTTGCAATATGGGTGTGCTTTCAAAAGCGTGTTCCAATGAATAAAAAAACGCTATTTTTCCTACGCTAAAAAGTTCATTGTTTTCAGTACTCCTCCGTAATATGCATGGAACCGATTCCTGAGTCTCTGTTCATATTAAAACTTTGAATTTCAACCTAATAATACACATAAGTGGGTATAATTGTCGCAAATTAAATACTCTGGGATATCCTGCTTTATGTGTGGAATTGTTATGTATGGAAGTGAAACTTGAAGTTGGCCGATGGTGGAAAAATGATAAATGCCGATAAATGATGTCACTAAGAAGAATGTGCAGAAAAACAATGTATGATAAAATATCTAATGATGAAGTAAGAATAGTCCTAAATAAAAGGCAGAGATGGTCACTAAGATCGTTTGGACATATGGAACGAACGGATGAGGAAATAATGGTTAAAAAGATTTATACAATTAGTGCGAATGGAAAAAAAGGTTTGGGTCGTGTGACCTTAAAAAAATTCAAAGCAATCGGTGCATTTCTTTCGGAGATTTTGAACACAAACATTACATTTTTATTTATAAAGATTACCATCGTAATACGAAAACAGGCTTATTTTTAAAATTATTGCTACGAATGCTTTATTTTTGACATTATCCATCTGCCATTGTTTCCTGCTATCTGTAGGTGAACAGCAGGTACACAGCCGACCCTATCCCTAAGGAAAGATATTTGGAAAATTCAATTTCTGATTTACACGAGTTTTTTCGTATCCTTCAGCCTGCGTTATTTATCGTAAGACCCATTTCGTTTCATAGTATACTTCTCTGGCTTGTTTCACAATCTGGTTAGTGTCGAATATATATATTTTTAAATATCAATTTTAAAATGCAAGGTTTTCTAATGCAGTTTTCTATTTCTTAAATGTGTATTGATTTTTGTGCTAGTGCCTATCATTTATTAAGCAAAAGCAAATACACACACCCACTATATTTGGACACAAATTACATAACTCTAATAAGTGAAATGAATAGTTTAAATCAACAACTAACCATGACACTGATTCCCATGAGTGGTAGGCAGAGAGAATGGACTGCCACACTACTCTTTCCTGAAACACAATTAAAAAACTTAATTTCTTAATTTTAGAAACTTGAGGCGTGAAAATTTTAGAATTCCATAATGATGAATTTGTTTATGGATATAATAATTAACTGGATAAACTTAAGGTGTTAACACTGGGTAATTCGGTAATGACGATTTTTTAATTAATTGAAACACTATTTTTTCCACTACAAAAGTGGAAAAAACAGCTATTTAATTCATAAAATTCGTAAATAATTTACGTTTATTATTTACTTTATAAATTATACATTATTTATGGTACATAAAACATTTACATTATATGCTCTTGTTTTAAGTTCTATTCCCCCCAACTACTTAGGTTCTTGTACAATATTTTACTAAAAATATATTATTTTAAATAATTTAAGAACATATATATTTTGTTATTACACCACTTTGTATTATTTTTTAAACCAAATGAAATATAACAAAAGATTTATATTTATATTAATTGGAAATACTAATGTTTTACTGGAGTTCTGAAACATAAATATATTTTGGCAGATTACATATTATTTACAAGGAGGCTATTAATACGAATGAAAACGTACGTTTTCTAGAAGTTTAATTAATTAATATTGTATGCGAATTTATCTAATGCATTATCAAATGGTGGCATTATCATTTAATAATCCCTTGGACAGGTGAAACATGTCATTCACATACACTATAAATGATTTAATGCGGAGTTTTACATGATTCTTCAAAATCAGTAAATAATATTATTATTTCTTCTATATTCGCCGTACTTAGAGTTGTAGATATTTTATTTGTCTTTTTCTTTTTTATTTACTTTATATATACGACAATAACTTTAAAAAAAATTCAATTAAATATCAGACATGTTTCGGACAACCAAGTCCTTTCTCAGTGATATTATAAAGATATTTAAAATATTCTAAAATTGTTTACGAATATGATCGGTTTAGACAGATGTTATATAACATCTGTCAAAACTGATCATATTTGTAAACCATTTTATAATAATTAAAATTTATAAAACTCTCATACTCCACTCCATACTCGGCCAAGACCTTCCAAAGTTTTTTCCTATCAGCTCGGTCATACGCTTTCTGCAGATCCACAAACGCGCAGAAAAGTTTTCGGTCCTTGGCCAAAACCTTCTCTGTTAGACTGCGGAGTGCGAAAATCTGATCCATGCATTCACGTCCACTCATTAAATCAAATCAAATCAGTTTATTTTCTCAAAAGACATTACGAATATTTTTTATAGTTTAAGGCATCTATTGAGAACAGATAAAACATAATAAATATATAATACCAGGAACGCATGAGAGATGGGTTGACATTAGGAATACAAGATACTCTCCAAAGTCAAGAGTATTTGGCTTCTGAACGTACTTTCACGAATATGAAAGACATCGATCTCCGAAGCGATCATGTTCAGCAGTTTGATTGCTCTCCCCACCGGCATCACCAGAGGCAGATTGGTTCTGCATGCTGGGAGGCTCTTTGTATATCCCAAATCTTTCCAGATGTCACTTTCCTCACTCTTTCTATCTTTATAATATCACTGAGGAAGGACCGGGTTCTCCGAAATATGTCTGATATTATTTTTTTTAAAGTTAGTGTTGTATATACAAAGTATTATATTATATATAAAAAAGAAAAAGACAAATAAAAAAGATATTATTTAAATATGAATAAAATATATGTGCATTATTTTTTTTTTAAATATTCATTTTAGTATTCAACAGCGTTATCGCATTAAGTTTATCAAAAAATGATAGATACTCCCGTGTACCACATCTAGCGCTGCAAATATGCAAACACCATATTTCAAATTCGCTCTGCAGAAGTCGTAGAGGCGTGAAATTCAAAAATTACGCCGCCCGGTGAGAAAATGCAGGGAGCAGGGCGCGCTGCGAGGGGCCCATAAATCATTTTTCAAAACAAACTTCTCGGGAATGCGTAAAATTACTTCGGTGTCCCATCCCAGGGCCAGCCGAGTGGGAGGAGAGGCCCTCCCGATTAATTTACCTGCCGCGGAATATGACTTTTCAATTTGTGGTGAGAATTTTCACGAAGAGCGAATCTCCGCCAACTTTGTTTAATTAAAATTTCTCTGCGATTATTATCGGAGGCGTAGTCGGCCGGAAAAGTTTCAAAGGAGCTTTCCTTTCTGTGAAATTTCGGCAAGTGTCTTTTCATTTTATCAAAATCAACAGCCTATTCATTTATGCTACTTTCCGCTGCTGTTTTACGGAAAACATAATTTTGAATAAACGAAATTATTGGCATGCATAATTTAATATACTCATATGTTAATTAATAGTATTGAATACGTCTGTTTTCTAGAAGTTTAATTTTATTTAATGTGACCGAATTAATTTTAATATATTTTTGTGAATGTATACTTATACTTGTATACGAATACTGTATTCGTATACAAGTATAAGTAGGGGAGATGTAGGTAATGGGAGTCACTTAAGCGAGAATTGAAAAAAAAAAAAAACTATTAGTTAACTATTTATTACTTAAGTCTTATTATAAACTTTAGTTATTAAACTATTAATTGAGATCACCTTTAATCACTTTGGCTTTTTACTTTTGGAACAATAATTATTTTAAAAAAAAACAGGTTTGACCACCATTGCCCACATCTGTTGGCAATAGTGATCAGCATGTTGGCAATGGGGGTCAACACAAATCGTACACATAATTGCAAGCTGAGTCCCACCCAGTGCAATCTGAATGAGCCCAAAGCCCACATGAAGTGCATCGGAACCACATCTCATTATCTATTTTTTTCGCGTACCTCTTCTGAAGACTTGAAAATGGGATGTTCATTGTTTTCGCGGCTTTTCTTATTGAATAACCTTGTTCATCGATGAGTTCCACGGCCTTTTTCAGGTTAGCTATAGACCAGTTAGCCTTATTTGTCTTTCTAGGACGAACGTTCGGTATCTACAAACCAAAAATAAGATTATTTTATCGAAGACAGGAAATCTTAACAATAAGGGTCACCTGACTCCGATTGCCTACATCGGTAAAAAAGAGAAAAAACCTACCTTGACATAAAAGTAAAAGTGATAGTGGTAAAATGAGTTTGAAATCACGATCTAAAATGCTTTAGTCATTACATATCACAAGGGCAAAAAGAAACACTCAGTAGTTTGATCCTTACCTTCGGATTTGTCCACTCGAAAAATTAGATCAGAAGGGCCTGAAAACTTGTTACGTCTACCACTCTCTAGCACGTGATGCGAACTGAGTAAGCTGCCTACCGCGGATGTTACCGGCAAACAGCTAGCGTATGACTTCACTGAAACCGCCATCACGCGTATTGTTTTCGAATTAAAGGGGTGACTCCCATTGCCAACTGACTCCCATTGCCTACATCTCCCCTATAATACATTCACAAAAAATATTGTAATCATATCTGGTCAAATGTTTGGCATATAGATAGGAGTGTGACATCTCCAGGCGGCTTCTAACAATGCGCTAATGGCGGGGTAGCCTTTCACATTGAGTTTTTAAAAAAAAGATGTTGTGCTTAATGCTTAATAAACATAAATCTCCATAGATGGCGATAGTATGTAGATTATATATAGAGTAATCTTAAAATAATTAACATATGTAATCAAAATCTTCATAGATGGCACATTGAAACTGACATGTGAAATCTGGCATAGGACTTTAACATATATACAACTTCCAAAAATTTGTCATACATAGTCATAAAGAAAGGTGGAATGGGGAATGTTGTAATTACATAAAGCGTGCGCTTAACCCAACCAACGACAGGTCATAAGTCCTGTAAACACCTTGATCAACCATATTCAGTTTCCAATTTGCATCTTCGTCTCTATTGAGATAAAATTAAATCATGAATTAATTTTAATTCATTAATTAGTTGAATCGCTCTTTACATCATGACAGCATTAGCCAAATCGATGTAAAGGGTATTATAGCTATCATAGTGATTCTCGTGACATGTGATAGGTAGCTAATCTATCGCCATTTTATTGTCACGTGAATTCTACACTAGACCAAAGATAGTGTGACAATCACACTGCCCTCGCCGGGAATCGAACCCGTTACCTTCGGGGTGGCAGTCAGTGCACTTCAATTAATCGGATCAATCAATCGGAACATGTCATTCCCAAAAAATAAAAGAAATTTCTATAAAACAGACGTTTTCATTCATATTAATTATTTAGTATGGAGTTTTACATATTTATTCAAGAATAAATAAATAACGTGTATATGTTAACGATGAAAATGGAGCTAAAAATATAGAAAGGCTGAGGAAAACGTGGCACTATCAAATAAATCAAATATTGAAAATCTGTCACGTGTTCTGTTTCTTCTTTGTTTTAAATTTTTATATTTATTTGTATTTTGTAGTCATAAGCGATTTGATAATGCACTGTATTGTTTTCACAACATTTTGAATGTATACAAATACTTGTAGACGAATACTGAATTTTACCCATTGCGGGCTATCATTTCAAGGATTAATTGTATCTCAATAGAGACGGTAGCCTTCCACATTGCGTTAATAAAAAGATCTTCTGCTTAGTGCTTAATTCAATCTTCATAGATGGCGCTAGTGTGTATATTGAAATAAAACATGTGTGGTGTGGTGTTACATAGTAGCATATATACAACTTCCGAAAAAATTGTCAGACATGATGGTCGTAAGAAGGGTGGAATGGGGAGTGTTGTATTACATAAAGCGTGCGCTTAACCCAAACAATGACAGGTCATAAGTCCTGTAAACACCTCGACTACCATGTTC